>WYDI02008454.1:0-33575 GCA_009867235.2 Psittacus erithacus | reverse complement strand
CTGTGAGGGTGGTGAGGCACTGGAATGGGTTGCCCAGGGAAGCTGTGAATGCTCCATCCCTGGTGATGTTCAAGGCCCGGCTGGACAGAGCCTTGGGTGCCATGTTTAGTGTGAGAGGCCCCTGCCCATGGCCGGGGGATTGGAACCAGATGATCTTAAGGTCCTTTCCAACACTAACTATTCTATGATTCTGTGATTTAATAGCAGTGCTTTAGCTGCATATGCTTTTAGTGGGATATTTTTTTTTATTGCAAACTGAAGCTAGTCTTCCTAGTGTCTGCTTTCATTCTTTCAAACTCCAGTCATCAAAGTGTGACTGAAAGGAAAATTAACAGGTAGCTAAGATTAATATACTAATTGATAACCTTATTACTGTGTGAGCAAGCATACAAATTGTGTTGAAACTGTAACTTTGTTTTGTGTCCTGTTGTACTGGAGCAAAGAGTTGTCATGGGTAGCATCCAACAGTAGTCATCGCAGCAGTCACGTATCAGCTGCTCCTGTAGGCAAGTCTGTTCTGTCATCAAGAAAGTTCTTAGTACAAGCAAAGAGCTGATCTGGAGCATGGTTAAAATGAAATGTGTGGCTTCAGTCCAGGGACTAGCCTCAACTGATTTACATCTCTCAGAGCTTGTGTAAATGAAGAAACTGTTATCTTTCTGTAATGAAAAGGGGAGGGAAAAACAAGTGTTAGATTTTGGCTCTGAAGGCAACAGATTGAGGTTGCATCCTGCTGGCTTGCTGTTTCCCAGCATCCGTGGAGCTCTTTGTCCATCCATCTCAAACGGCTGCTCACAGCTGTGTTTTGGATACAATTGCTGCTCCCATGTAAAAAGGAATTATTATCTGGAGCCTACATTGCCTTTGTCAACATCCAGAGGTTGTTGGTCTTCCCTGTGTCTGGCACATCTGTTCTGCAGATTTAGTGGAAATCTTTTCTGGCAACTCTTTCTTCATCTCTGTGGATACTCAGGAACAAAAATGCTGCAAAAAATTGAAACTATGTGTCTTCATGTTTGAAGTAGCAACCTAGAATGGAAAATATACTTGATATGAACTGTTGATTTTATTGTGGTGTTGTAATACTTAATGCTCAGGAAATGTGCCCCATTCTGCCTTCCTCCTTCCTGCTACATTGCTGTGCCACGGGTTTCCTGGCATAGTTGCTGTGAGCACGTTGTGTTTGGTTTATCAAGGAGAACATCAAGGGATCTGTTCAAGTATGGACCATGAGCTGTAAAAGTCCATTTTTGCTGGATTCTTTAAAAAGCTTCACTCTTTCATCACGGTTTAACTCATTAGAAATGGAAAGTTCCTGAAGTCAGGCTGGGAAGCTTGCTGTAAACGTGAAAGCAGAATTTGTGCTGATAACTTCTACAGCCAGCGACAGCATTTGCTGATGCTTCTCCTGTAGTACTTGTTGAATGTGGTATCCTGACATTTTGGTTCTGAGCCAGAAGGGGCTGAGAAAGGTGGTCTGGTGCACTGATGCTAATGAAATGGTGTTTTCTGGGAGCATGCATCTCAGACAACTAAACCTAACTAGACCTGAAAAGGTTCATTAAGTCTCCAGTCATTCTGTGCCATACTCTGCTGTCTTATAGCAACATGTCGTTCTCTTACATGCCAAGACCTTTTTGTGTCCTACAAGGTCTTATATGTGTAAAGTACAGTTCAGTACATAGACTGTGGCAGCATGATAGTACAGCAGATAAGCTAGTAGAATCAAGCCATTGTGCTCAGTGCTTTACAGTGCTGTTTGTGTGTTACTGGGGAAGGGCTTTGTGTGGTAGCTGGAGTCACAAAGCTTTGTGACTGATGGAGCTACGCATGTACAAGTATTTACTTGTGGTAGGTTCAACAGATACAGTCTGTTTGCTAATAGCTAGTAGCTAACACCTGAGCTGAAGAGTTCCCTTGGGGACCCGAGGATGATAGGAAAGATTCAATTTGTTGATGTCTTGACAGTGTATAATACCTTCCATTTTCTTTTTCTTGATGTCAGTGAATTCCTCCAAAACTAAAACAGAATGCCAGATTTTTCCCAAGACTTGAGGAAAACCTCGGATCTGAAAGAGGAGGTGTACTTTTAGTGGCAGTTTGAAGAAAGGTGTGAGCAAACAGAGAAAAGACTGGGCAAATGGAATGTGTTTTTAAGCTGGGGCCTCTGCTCTTCAAACCATGTTGTTAAGGAAGCTCTTTTCTCAGTTACCTTTCTAGAAGGGGAGAAGTTAGTTTAGTAGACAACTCTTGATTTAGCAAAACAACACAGTTGCAATTATAGCTGCGTGTGTTTTGATTTTGTGCTTTTTTTCTGTCTTGGAAAAGCAATGGTCTTACCAGCTCTATTCTCTTTCCTGTTTGTTAGGTCTGCCTAACCACGGACAAACCAGACAAATGGTAAGAGAATGTTCATTTAACCGAAACAGGGAAAAGAAGGATTATTAACCCATGCTAGATAGAACACCCCGTTAAACCGTAGTGTTTCACTTCCATCTTTGCTGTTTGCAGCTAATCATTTTACCCAATTTATTGAAAACTTTAAATTAAAAAGATACAATTTTTGGGCATATGAAACATCCAAGTTGGTTAAAATGCAGTTTAAACCTCAAATCTATCTGTATATAAATGAGATTCTGTTTTGAATGGAACATTTTGTTTCTGCTCATACAGAAACTGAGTGGCTGTTTATAGCAAAGTTCTGGGATGTGTTTCTAGGTGGAATGTGTTTCCCTGAAGGAGGAAGGTTGAAATGATGGAAGGGTTTACTTGGAAAACAGTTTCTTTTTTTATTTTTTTTTTTAGGAAGTTGGTGTGCAAGTTGTCTGCTGAAAATGCTTGCGTTTCATTTGAGTAAAAACTATTCCTAGCCTTTCATCCATTATGCTGAGTTTAATCAAAGGACAGAAGCAAATAGCCAGTCTGATTGATGCGTCTCTGGCAAAATGCTTTCTCATGAAATTCACCTGGTTGTGAAGGGGCCAGGGCAAAGGCTGTGCATCACTTTCCCCCCTTACACATGGCTTATGGGAGGCTCGCGGGAGAGAACTTCAAGCATAATTTTTTCCCCCCAGTAAATATTCTTCTGATGTTGATAAAGTGGAGCTTGCCTCATTAGGTGAATTGCCACAATATGTAAGCGTCAGTAGAGTCACTTTGACATGGGTCAGTCAGCAGCAGGTATGATCAATGGTCACTGTGTGGTGATCACAAGCATTAAGTCTAATAATCTTGGATAGTGTGCAGTATCATGAGAGTAGGCTATAACTTGAGCGTGCTAGTCTGTTGTAATAATGAAGCATTCATTTGGTTTGTTGCTTGAGCATCTGATCCAAAGTGGTAAATTATTATTCCTCCATTAATACAGCTTCATTTCTTGTCATTGAGGAGACTGGCTACTTGTTTGTGTCTGCTGAATAAACCAACTCAGTGCAGTGGGAGAAATCTGTGATGACTTAACACATTTTAAGTGTTTCAGGGTGAAGCCTCTGAACTGTTTTGATTTCTGGTTGCTTGATAAAGTGTGCTACTGAATGGAATACTGAAGGTTCTTGTTTCAGAGTATACCATATGAAACAGATTGCTCTGTGCAGGTAGAAAAAAGGCAACCTGGAAGCATAGGAGTGCCCCTTCTAGGTATTTCCAAGAACTTTTTCCAGAGTTGTTCTCCTGTGTATGTAGCAGATGTGGAGAAAATGTCCTTTGCAACACTAATGAAGGGATTTTCTTGGAGAAATCTGGAAGGGGTAAAAAAACCCAAACAAACAAAAAAACAAATCACCAAAACACAAACAAACCAACAGAAAAGCTTGTTATTTTAAATTCCTTAATATATCTGATACAGAAGCACTTCTTGAAGTATTTCAGTGGTCTGCTGTCATGCCAAAGTTGTCTTGCATAACATGGAGCTGGGCAACTAAGAAATTGAATTGTTATTGCACCTGCGTACAACAGCTTTAAAGAGCTAAGGATTTTGAAAAGTGGGATTCTGTTTGTTCAGTTCTAAAGCCCTGATTTTTGACAGGACGTGGATCTTGCTAGCACAATGGATTAAGGCTGGTCAAAAAAGAAAAAAGTAATCTAGCATACATTTTTTGGTTTCTTCTCAGGTAAAAATGAGATGCAGGGTTTTGCTGGCTTTTTTGCTTGGTTGACAGACTGAAATCTTCCCTTTCTAAGTCAAAGGGATAAAATTTGGTTGAGCTTTTGCACCATAACCTGACACTTAAGGACATGAGTACCTCGTGTCCCCACCTTTCATTTTGAGGCGGATCTCTCAGGCCAGACATCCCTCATGTACATGCTCAGTTTCCCATTTCATGGGCGGAAGGAGAAGCCTTAGTGCGCCTGGGGAGATGGTCTGACCTCAGACAATGGCCTGTGAAACACAAGAATTTGATTTCTACTGGGACATTTTCTGACCAGCTTTAATCAAATTTTCTGGCCCCTTATTTTGCATCTTTTTTGACTGTCCAGTGTTACTGATTTCAGTGGGATTTCTCAATGTGCTAATCAGCAGGAAGAGGGGCAGCAGAACTGGACTTCAGATGATCAAGGACAGCTGCATATGAGAAGCTTAAAACTTTGCTCCCTTTCATCTGCACCTCTCTTAATAACAGCTTGTGTTTATCCAGTGGAAGGGGCTTCTGTGGGTCTTGAAAATTGTACCTGTGTTAATTTGCAAAGCCAATGTGTTATATATGGTAAATATGTGGTGTTAAATGCTAAAAGGATATTATGGTGAAAGCTGCTAAGCTTTGTTCTCAACAACATGTTTAATTATATACTGTCCTCATTAAATATTAACCTCCCTAGAACGAAAAGGATATGGGTAAGTTTGGTACACCAGAATAACTGTAAATTCTGATTTTTGTATTTGGTTTGCCATGTAGCTAGATATCCTTCTCTGAAATCAATAGAGTTGCTCTAGATTTATGGTAGTAGTTGAAATCTAAGTCTTATGCTCAGTCTTTCAACCTTGATGTCATCTTTCAGACACAAGCAACAGATTATTGGTAATGCCTTTCATTTATTATTTGTCCTGTCGCTGGAGTATTTCTGTCCTATTTTATATTGAAGATGCTTAACTTGTACTGCTTGTGGACAATTGCTTTTATGTGAATTCTGTGTTCTGTCATGGGCAAGAGGGGAAAACAAGTGATACAAAAACTTTAATTCTCTTTTCCTTTGAGTGCTTATCACGTGCTACTGCTGCAGGTTTGTTGCAGTCCATAACTAAACTTTTTTATGTATCACGTTAGGGACCAAGCCGAAACTTGCTGCTCAATGGGAAATCATACCCAACAAAAGTCCGATTAATTCGTGGTGGATCCATGCCTCCAGTGAAAAGGAGGAGGATGAACTGGATTGATGCACCAGATGATGTATTTTACATGGCCACTGAAGAAACCAGGTAGGAAACTGGGTCTTCCAATGGATTTAAGGGGTGGTCTTCTGGTTTGCGTTCCTTGTGGGTGCTGCAGGTGATAATTGTGGTTGGACAAGAATCTCTTCAGCAGATCTGTTGCTACAAACTGAATGCAGAGGCCACTGCCAGTGTTGAGGTGAATGAAGACTGTTACATACCTAATCATGTCTGATGCCTAATCATGAACTTGCATTTCAGAGAATGCAGATTATTCTTCCTCCAGATCAGTGTCTGTAAGAGATGGGCAATAAGAGGAAGAAGACAGAGGTGGGAAGTTCACCTGGTTCAGACCCATAACTGCCTTTGGAGGTCCCACTGCAGTGTCTCAGTAACGGGATAGAGCCTTCTGGTACACAGGTGGTGCTGAGGAATAGAGCCTCCTCTGCAGAGCTCTGCGTACCCTCTTACACACTGAAGTCTCTTGTGTTACCTCTCAGAACATCTCCTTGCATGTCTGAGTGCTGAAACCTACAAGTGACAGAGGGTTTCCACTGGCTGAGTTGCCTCATTTCTCTGGTGGTTTTGCCGCCAGTAGTGGTGAGATTTACCCTTCTCTGCAGTTTCTGTCTTCCTCTTTTGGTGGTACTGCTTCTGCTAGTCCTTCTTGTTAGTCTGTGCAGAGGTTAGAAATAGTGAAAGAAACCTTCCTTGCATGAGTTTCACTGTAAACTCTGTTTACAGGCTGCTGGCAGAGTGGTAGAAGCTATGTGGCCAGAACTTTTGTGTCTGTGGTCCCAGTACTGTGTTATTCCTAGGAAAGAAGGACTGCTTCTGGGTATGATGGAAAAAGTAGGGACATATTCTTGCGTGGTTTCCTTCCAAGAATTTGATGTGTCTCTCCTGGGTAACCTTGAGGAAGGTTAGAGCAAAGCCTGTCCTGCCTTTCAGCCTTCTCTGCAAGTGGAGACGCTCTCTGACTTTTGTCTGTATCTGAAGTCTGGAGTTATCAACAATTGGTATCAGTCCCCCAACAGGTAAAGAAGCACTTACCCATCCCTCCAGTAACTAGCAGAGATGGACATGGGAATTACTGGGTGTCTGAGCCCTGACAAGTGGCCAAGGGGTTCAGGAATTTTGAGTACTTCATCTCTTCTGGTAGTACTAAATTGGGCACTATTCTGAATCTTCATTTGTTCAGCATGAAGTGCATAGTCAGAGTCCTGACATCCCCAAACTCCTCCCCAGCCTCAAAACATTTCAAGTGTCGAGTGACTGTTCTGTGGGCCTAGTATCAAAGGTGGGCTTCATAAGCAAGCTGAGACCGATAATGTTCAAGTTGTTAACCACTATCTATTCTATCATTATTTCAGTGCAGGAGCACCCCCACCCTTGCTAGAACACATAAGAAGCATGAAATTGATTTCCTTGTCAGATTTGTTCCTATGGACACCTTTAATGCAACTGTGCATTTCACATGAGGTCATATCTTTACTTGCATTTTCCCTTCTCCTATTCTGTTTCTGTGAGATGCTGTGAAAGTAAGCAGTGGCATTTCATATATAATGAAACTAAAGTGAGAGAAGTGTTTAATTTTCAGGGGAAGCAGTTTCCCTATTCCTGTTGTCTTCTTGCTCTGGTAAAGAGGTTCTGGGACCCTGTTACAGACCTGCAGCTCTAGCAAATTCATGTGCCATTGTGGATGCAGGGTCTCTAGATCAGTCCTTAGATGCTCAAGGCTTATTTTGTAATCCTGCATCTACAAAACACTTCTTGACATCTTTATCGTCCAACCCACAAGAAATACTGCAGGTCCATGGTAGTAATGTCTCAGTAGTACTACAAGGCCCTGCCCTTTGATATGTACAGAACAGTGAGAATATTCATCAAGTGTGATGTTGGCTGTGACAACAATTTGTTGTAAAGGTGCAGAATTGTCTGCTCATACAGAACCACTGATGGAGACAGGGAAGATCAGTCCCACAGCAACCACCACATCTCTATCCCAGATGTGTCTATCCTAGTGTAGTGATAGACATCAGCTCAGTAAGACCTTATCTCTTCCATTTAAGAAAGAAAAAGAGAGAACGGGCTTCTTTGTCCGACAGCCTTGCTGCTTAGCGGCATGATGAGTGCTGAAAGGAGATGTTTGGCGGCCTGTTGAAAAGCAGGGAAGCCTGAGTGATGTAGCATTGTAATCGGCACAGGTTTTCTGTCGGGCGTTTCACCTCTAACTTTTCCCTGAACCATCTGCTACATTCCAGTGTCAAGAATGTAAGACTTGTTTGTGAGCTCTGAAACAATTTGAGCTTTGTGTTAGCTCCATAGCAATCAATCTAGCAGCAGTGTCTGCATATCATCCTCCAGCTGAGGGTGAGGCTGTGTTTTCTGACACAGAAAGCAGGTTTTCCTGCAGTTTTGCACACACGCACCCCTTCCCTTTTTGTGTAGCACTGTTGTGAATGGTGCTGGAAAAGTGGATAGCCTTGAGGGGGATCAGTTGGAAAAGTTGGTCGGTTGAAAGGAATAAGGTTTTGAATTCAAACCTCAGAGTAAGAAACCTGGCATTTATAATTGATGCAAGTAGAGGCAGTGAGTGACCTGATCAGAATCTAGAACTGCTACAAAACATGTTCCTGATGGCAGTGTGTCTAATTGAGCACATGCGGATATTGTAAGAAGCTCCACTGACAAAAAGTAGATCAGTTTCAGCTAAATGAGTCTTGGAAGAATCATCACATCTTTCTTTTCTCCCTACCGCCTTGTTTCTTTCCACCCTGTTCTCTCCTCTTCCGCACTCTGTGGCCTTTCAATTTTAGAAAGCACTGGAAAAGTGGGGACATTGAGCAAACAAAAGACCGTGTCTCTGCGTGCGCTGCCTAGCAGGCTTGTTCTGTTCAGTGGGCAAAACAAGTAAGTGAAGAGGTGACCAAATCTGTCCAAAGCTGATTCGAAATCTTCTGAAGTTGCTGATTTGGCAGTGCTGGTGTGGTAAGGCTAAATTTTAAGGGAGGGGTGCGGTGGGGAGGTGGGAAGTATTTTGACCAATTTCTTCTGCAACTGCCACATCTCAAACGTGGAAATCAGCACAGTGATAGACTTCAGCTCAGTAAGGTTGTATCTCTTCCATTTAAAAACAACCCAAACACCTAAACAACAAACAAAACAACAAAAACCAACCAAAAAACAGCTCACCCCAAAAAAGGGGTTTCTTGGCCCCAGCAATGTTGCCTAACCAAAATCTTAAAGCTGCCTTTGGGGGATAGATGGCTGATTGAGTTGTGGTCTGTAAAGCCATGTGGCTGCCCTTACTCTAGTGCGGTACAATGTCTCTCACGGTAAGTCAAAAACATCATTAGGATAGGAGCCTGTAAGGGTGAGCAGTGCCGTCTTATCAGACCTTCCTTGTTGCCCCAGGTCCTGAAGGCTGTGTATAGTGGGTACTGGTGGACTGTTGTGAATATTTATTACTTTCCTTTCTAATCTTTTTATGCCTTTTATCACCACAACATCCTCTAGAAATGAATTCCTCATTTTAATTAGAGAGTACATTTTTCAGTGTTGCTGGGATTTGGTTTTTGTGGGCATTTTTGTGTTTGGTGGGGTTTTTTGGGTGGGTGGTTTATTTGTTTGGGTTTTTTAATACTTCATTTAACTCTAAGACTGGTATTGACAAAAAGAAGCAGTCATTCTGTATTGTTGCTTCCAACCTTTATTTTGCTAATTTTAAAACTTCAGTGCATCCCCCGACATTCTGCCTCACTTTTAGTTTCTTTCCATATGGAAAACTGCTTCCTTTATCTGATAAGACTTGTTGCTAGTCTTGCCATGTACAGGGAAACTCTTAACAAATGCAAGACATGAATATTACCCGTTTCTGGGTTGGGCACCTGCAATGTGGAGAAATAAGAGCAGGAGACACCCTGTTAGTGTTTCCCAGTGGGGAGGAAAGGCACCAGTGTTGGTTCACTGGTTAGTGGCCATCATGGAGCTCCCTTGCAGCAGCTCAGCGTTGAGGCATAGCTCCATGGGAGACCAAATGTTGCTTGCTTGTGCTGTGACAAGTCTTTCTTGAAGAGGCAGCTGTGTACACCTGCTTGGGGCTGGGGAATGTCAGAGAGCTCTGTGAGAGATGGATAGAGCTCTGTGAGAGATGGATAAGCAGGTGGGGATGTGACCAACATCACCAGAAGTGGTTTGATTGTAATCTGGCTTTATAAATTCCTACAAAGCTGCCTGCAGCCCATCCAGCTGACTGTGCTTCAAAATAAATTAGTGGTATGGAAACTGGCAGTTGTAACCATTTCATGTGCTGTATTTACAGCAGTAGCCCCTGGTCCTACAAGCCTGGACCAGAATGCCTTCTGCTCTGCTGGGGAAGGATTCTGGAACAGAGAATGCAATTTCATCTTCATTGGTGGGTTTATAAACCAGAAAACAAAAGTTCTCCAGGGAATTCATTACTGAAATAACAGCGTTAGCCCATCCTGTTAGCGAGCAGCCACTGCGTGTGCAGGCCTGGTTCCCTTCGGGGAGCTGAGAAAGCTATAATAGTTAGCATCCAGTCTCTGTAATCGGTTCCTTTCTTCCTTTGCTGTCTGCAGGAAAATCCGCAAGCTGCTTTCCTCCTCTGAAGCCAAGCGAGCCGCCAGACGCCCTTACAAGCCTATTATCCTCCGGCCTATCCAGGCAGTACAGCTACGCCAGCCCATGAATGATGAACCCATAATCATTGAGGATTAACACACACTGAGCAGCTCTCCAGATGACGGTGGATCTGCCTGAAAGAATCTCTCCTCCAATATATACTTGAGTTTCTATGGCTACAGCATTGAACTAACTGTTGAAGAGAGGGAACTTTTGAGGAACTGTTTTGCATCTTTTAAACCCTTAAAAGGAACTCAGCCCTGCTCTGAGCCTCTGACCACAGACTGCTCTCTCTCTCGCGCGCGCTCTCCTTCTCTCTCCTGTCTTTTTTTCTTCCTTTGTTTTTTTTATTTTGATTTTTTTATTATTATTATTTTTGGTAGCCTCTTTTCCCCTTTGCTTCTACCCCTTTTGTAGACAGGGGCAGGGAAAGTAAGTTAACTTATTAAGAGAATGCGGACTAGTACTTTTTAGCTTTGTTTCCTCTTCTGATGTACGAGGAGCTAGAACCCTTCATTTTGTGACTGAGCTCTCGTTGCAAAGCCATTTTTACGAGGCTGTGTTGTAAGATTTTTTTTTTTTTTTTCTTTTTTAATTCTATGGACGGTGCCATTTTTTATTTCATTTATATCATTTCTTTTGTAGATATATGTCCAACCTTTAACTGATATTTGGAAATAGGAGCTGAAAGCCAGCCCCAGGTTCAGCCAGTTTTCTTTGGTCCTGTCCCTTACATTTTTTGGATCATTTTGCACAGCCAGTTGTGCTCATGCACAAGACAGAAACAACTCAGGCTGAGAAAGGAGTGAGCTAAGAACTGAAGAACCCTGCAGAACATCACACTAACGTTGTGTGCAGTGACGGCCAGGCTACCAGAATTAGGTGTCCTTACTCTAGTCAATCCCTGGGAGATCTGGCCTGTGGCATTTCTCCCAGTAACCAGCAGTTTTTGTGCTGCCTTCTCTCTGACATCTGGAATCCTACATGCTGTTACACCACCAAGA
Source organism: Psittacus erithacus (assembly GCA_009867235.2). Classification (NCBI taxonomy): domain Eukaryota; kingdom Metazoa; phylum Chordata; class Aves; order Psittaciformes; family Psittacidae; genus Psittacus; species Psittacus erithacus. Next base: position 22,559 of record WYDI02008454.1, on the reverse strand, counting down.
CCCAGCAGTAGGCCCAGCAGTCCAGCAAGTGTAATGAATTGCTTTGCTCTGGCTCCAAGAGTCAAGTACACCAATGCCCAGGGACATTTTGCTTAGAACTCTGAACCTGTTTGTGCATCAGTGTTTTTGGACACATCTCTCCCAGGACAAGACCTGGTTTCTCTTTAATTGCGTTACTGTATGTTTCCCATTTTGAAGGGAATTTAAATTACAGCTGGGTTTTCATTTGAACACATTGTGTCTGAAATTAAGTGGGTTTTTTCCCCCCTTGACATTTCTTGTGTTTGAGGTTTCTTGCATCTCTTGAACTTCTTACGTATTTGCAAGTCTGTATAATTTCTTTTTCATATGTCTTCTCATTGCAGTGCGTTTGTTGAATGCCCTGCTCTGTTTTGAAAGGATGTAAACTATCATTTGCAACTTGTGCTGATCTGTACATGTACCTGCCTCAAGCAGACACAGCATGTAGTAACCCCCAAGTCATTCCATATGTGTCAGCGGTGAGATGAGCCAAAGTTGTATTTGGGTTATCACAGTACAACCGTGATTCTGTGCAGCTCTGCTAACCCACCAGGTTAGACGGAAAGGAATCCCCACAAAATGAAAACAATTCAGTTAACTTTACTTAATAAACCTGGAAAATGAGCTTTTGTGAAACATCTGCTTTTTGTCTGTTCTGAAATGGCTGCCAAGGCCCTTGCTTCGGGTGCCATCTGGCTGGTGCGCACACCTCTCTGCTCCTCCTTCACATCCCAGAGTTGTGTTCTGCTCCCAAGTGTCTGCTTAACTGTGGCGAATCCCTGTGCTTCCAGTGCCAGTACATTGTACAGGGCAAGAGCCATTCACAGTTTGATTCCCCTCCTGTGCAGTTTAAACATTTCTAGCGTTTCAGACTGTGACTCCCTCCCTCCTTCTCTTGAATGCGGCGGCAGATGCAACGCCAGGGCTCTGAATGAGCCTTTTGTCCGTGGTGGCTCATGCGTCGTGCCGATCAGGGGCATGACTCTGGCATGTGGCAGAGTGAAATCCCTGGGGGTTAGCAACCGAACCCACTGATGTGTAAGTACTTCTTCATTTCTACATTTGATCCTTCCTGGATAAACGAAGCAGGGATCAGTGTTTTGGGCTCATTTGCTGCTCAGGAGTGATAAGATTTACTTTGTGGCTATAAGTAGCTATGAAACTTAGCAGATGTTGTAAGTGTATCCTACACTGCTGGTCATGATTTTCTGTCCACAGAATGAGGGGACATGCATTCCCGAAGGATCTACTGCTTGGGAAGGGTGCCAAGCTTGGTAGCTGGAAATCTCTAGGCTGCATGCAACAGTGCACAGGGCTGCACCAAAGACTGGCAGTTCTACTTCACCTCCATCAATCTGTAGGATTAACCCTATATATGTAAGAAATATTGCTGACTGCAGGAAGGTTTTGTAACACTTGATTCTGCTCTGTGAGGTCTCATAGGGATTCCTTCCTGTGGTGAGGCAAAATCTGAAAGAGATCACTTTGAAAATATGTGTCCAAATTGACTTCATCGTTCTGCAGTGGGATTTGGAGCCAAGGCTGCAGCAGAGGGTTGTACTCTACCTTGGTGTGGGGAGCTCCAAAGTCCCTGCATGCGGGTGACAATGCACTTTGGTTATCGGTAGATGAACTATTGAGACGAGAGAAGCTGTTCAGGCTGCACGAAGAGCTCAGAGTAACCACTTGGGGGTGCCAGCCCTGCAGTTTCCAACAACTTAAAAGCTTTCTTGGAGCAGCTCCAGAGGTTGCTCTGGGAATGAGTCCAGGCAAGTAGAGAGAATATCCTGTGCTGCCCTGACTTTGAAGGATCCCCTGCATGTCCTTTAATATGGATGCCATTTTTCAGTGTGCAGTAGCAGACTTTGCTCCCTTGTGTTGCACTGACTTGTGTTTGTACGAGCTTAGGAGGAAACTTCAGAAGATATCTTTAGCAACCAAAACAAAATGCTGGCTCTTGGAAAGTGCAGTGAATGGTAGATCCCACCACTGACATATCCAAGCCTGAGCCATCAGTCACTCTCTTAAGCTGGCTGCTGTCACTAAACTTCTCCTGAACCAACCTCTCTTCTGCATTCACATTCAAATTCTGATGTGCTGTTGCTGCAGGAATTGCCTTTGATTATTCACCCTCCTACTCTAGACCCTTAGAAAAATAAGAAAAGGTTCGTACAGATGGGGCAGTGTCCTGTTTTCAGTGCCCCTTCTACTTCGTGCTCCCATCTCCTAAAGAGCCCTTGGGATTGTACGGGAAGAATTCTGATGGGAGTTGCAGCAAAAGATAGGCTGGTGTTCAGGCACGTTAACTCCATGGTGCAGAGCTTGGCATCTGGAAGTGCTCACCCATCTGGAGCAGGTCATTTCTACTGCATGCGTTTCCAGTCCATAGCAAGTTTTGGCACATAAGTTTGGATATTTTCCTTAGCTGTGTGTCCCTGACATCCCCATCCTTCACTTTTCTGCTTTGCAGACGTGGAAGCAGACATGTCACAAGCTCAGCTCGGGTTCTTGGAGGAGGCTGTGCTTCATGCTCACATGGATGGAGCGCATTGGCCTCCAGACTTACTACCATGCTTGCTATTTTACAGGCTTAAAAGTAGCTGGGAGCTGGTCAAGGATGTCTTTTAAAAACAGAGTTAAAATCCAAACATTCCTGCAGTACTTCCTGACAATGAATTTCTTTAGTTAACTTCGGAATTTGTTTGTTTTGGTGTTTTCTATTTAGCATTTTACCAGCTTGTCAGTAGCAGCTGCCTGTGATCTCGGCTTTTGATGCTGTAACATGGAAGGCTGAACACTGTCTGTAACAGCCGTGTTGAAACAGTGTGATAAAAAAGCAAAGCATGACCAAAACCAGCAGTTCCGAACCTGGCGTTCCTCCTGTGGGAGGCGGCCTGAGACCGGGGCACTACTGCAGAGTCGTAAAGCAAAATACACGCTGAAATCTACTTTGAAATGGAAATTTGGAGCCTGTGCCAGCTCTGCTGCGGGCTCTGGCTCTCGGTGTGAGCGTTACACAAGCCAGACCTTGAGAAGCCTGCAAGTCTTTTTCGGATGGTCAGCCTGCATCATGGTGGAGCCGCTTTCCACTGCTGAGGTAGGGCCATGGAGGAGGAGGGGGCACTTAACCTGTCCAGATGATGGCATGGGCACGTGGTGGTATGTGAAGTAGTGGTATGGGAGGCATGTGAGTTCCTAGCAGATTCTGACTGGGAGGATGGATTCCTTAATCTATCAAGAGAGCACAGGCTCAAAAACACTTTTAACTTAAAATAAGCATTGGCAGCAGTGTTAGAGGGAGATAAGAGAGATTGCTTCAGAAAGGCAAGCCCTGGCATGACAGTCCTCTCTAGCTGGCAAGCATGTGTTTGTTGGTTGGGGTTTTTTCCCTTGTAAATATGCTTTTTAGTCAATACCGTTCTAGGAGAGCTTGCAAGAGCCAACACTGATGGGCTCTGCTGTGATGGAGGCTCTGCTGAGGGAGGAGGCTGGTGTGCCCTGTGGCCCTGCTGCAATTCTTTCCCTTCCTAGGGACTGAATAGGAGTTTGCTCTGCTCCGCCATCTTTGAAACGTGGTGAAAGAGTCGGCCTCTGATCACATTTCATCTGTGCAGGCTCCTGGGAGCGGGAAAGCTGTTAAAAGACACACAGTAAATTCAGATGGGCTCTGGGGCTGGGGGCTTGTCCCTACCTCATCTTCAGCCTGGAAGAGAGGCAGGCAAGGTCAGGGCTGAAGCACACTTGATTCCTGCCCTGGGCTTTGTGGGTTCATTCACCGCATTCCTGGAGCGATGCAAGTAACAAATTCAGCGTCTTTCTGCAGACAGCTTCCTCCCCTCCTGCCTGCAAGGGGACTTTCCACCTGGATCCAGTGCTCCACGGGATGCTGGCAGCGTCACAGTGAGCAGATTTACAGGTCTTCACTGGAGGGCTTCAGCCAAGTTGTGCTCATTCAGAGATTTTCCATCTGAGCAAGAGCGAGTTTGTTCCCCTCTGCCTGCATCTTGGCTGCCCCTATGCAGGACATACGAGGGGAGCATGCGGATGTGGAGCTGAGCCAGGCATGTTTGCACGCTTATTTCCCTGCATCCCAGGAAGATGCTTGTGATGTCTGGTGCGGACCTAGAGCAAATGCATCCCAGTGGGTGGTTCTTACCCCTTGTGCTGCTGAAGGATAAAGCGCCCTGGGGACATTGCAGTGCCCATGAGGCCCTGGGTTATATATGTCTAGTCCAGGAAGCTCACAGACAGCTGTGTCCTGGAGGTGGTGTGCAAGGAGGCACAGACAATGAAAACTTGGCAGCTGCTGTACACGCTTGTCCTGCCACTGCACTGGCCCCTGTAACCATGTTGCACCATGGCCAGCCTGACCTCTGACCACAGGGTGTCCAGGAGGGGCCCTGGGACCGGGAGAGATTGGTGACAAGCCACCCCGTGGTGCCTCACACACCAGGAGCTGAACTTTGCCACTGAAGCCTGGCTCTGAGCACAGCCCGTCCCCCGGGACACCCTTTCCTTCCCACAGAAAGGCTGCGGGACTGCTGCCGGTGCCAGCTGCTGCCGCGCATGGCCCCCCCGCTACAGCCCTGCCATGGAGCCTGGCTCCACCAGGGGTTTGAGAGCCATCCTCAGGTCTCTCCAACTGGCTACTGCCTTTTTTTGGTTACAGCGCTGCTCTTTGGGCACCTGCATCCTGCCTCAAGGAGGCATCACTCCTGCTCCATGGTATGGAGATGCCATTCACAGGTATCTGCATCCTCAGTGTCCACATGCAGCTGGCTGGGATGCTCACAGGCCCTGGGTGAGCTGGCAGCTACAGCCCTTTGGGAAGGGGGCACAGGGACAATGGGGACATCCATTCCTGCTTGCAAGGACAAGTGAGATGTCTGTAAACCTGTTTATTGCAAGTGTGACAGCGCTATCTGCCTTGCCTGATAATGGCTGGGACTCAGATGCCTTTTAAAGGAGAGAAGCGACAAGTGGATGGTTGGAGCTCCAGATAGCGCGCGCTGGGGCCAGGCGGTGATGTGCCAAGCCCTAGCCTGTGGCATGTGCTGCCTGACAAGACCCAGCTCCTGCCAGCCCCCTGCATGCTCTTGCTCTGGTCTTCCATCTCCCCATCTCTTGCTAATCCTTCCTAAGCCCCTGGGCTCCCCTTCCTGAACCATGTGTTTACCCAGTGGCCACCCTTTGGCAGTGAAACTGGGTATTTGGCATGTGTGGGCCACATCCCCCCTGCATGTGGCTGCCTCCCCATTCCAGCCAGCCCAGGGCTCCTCACGCTGGGGAGCAGGTTTCCCTGCTGCAGGCAGAGTGCTGCCCTGTTCGCCCTCCTGTGCATCCCAGGCTCAGGATGGCCAGGTTTGGGCTGGCAGGCGCTGCACATCCAGGAGGGCTCCGCAGGAAGAATGAAACATAAAATAGCTTTTGCCTGGTTTTGTGAAAGACTCCTCTGTCCCATCCCTGAGCATCAGCCGGGAACGGCTCCCAGGCCCTGAATAGGAGCCTGACCCATTTTGCCATGAAGTTCCTGCCAACCAGTAAGGACCAAGGCAAAACGCAGGCAGAGCTGGGGCAGCTGATGGGCAACAGCCACCACTCACCAAGCCCGTGGCAGCAGCTGCCTGCTCTGCCATGTGTACCCGTGAATGCCTGGCCATGCGCTGCATCCTGGGGTGCAGGAACTTTAGGGGTGACAGAAAGCTGCAGCCTGTCACCCTGTGAGGACCCTCACAGAGAGAACTGTGATATGGGTGCACATGATGCATCTTCTGAGGGGCTGTGCGCCATGCATGGATAACTGTCCTCTGGGCAAACCCAGCCAGCAGTGCGGGTTTTCCTTCATCTTTTTTGATATCCCCCCTCCCATCTTTTCTTACCCTGTAACAAATTCAGCTGATCCCAGGTGCCAGAAAATGTGAGACACAAGCAGAGAGCAGAGGAAGGCTTTACAGCCCCAACTCCCTCTATGAGCAGCCCTGGCTGCATGTGTGAGTTTTTGTGGTATTTCCATCTGAAGGAAGAAGAAAGAGCTGAGGGGAGACAGCGTGGGGAGGGGGAGAGAGGTGAGCCAAAGGAGAGGCAGCCTGGGGGGAGTTATTCCTTATTTATTTATTACTTTCCCTTAATCTCCCTCAAAGCTCTCCGGTTGACCTGCCCCAGCCAGAGGTCCCAAGCCGCCTTGTGCCTTTCCAAGGCTCACAGAGGAAGCAAACTCTTGTTTCATGGCCAAGGCCAGCCCAGCATAGTCTGCAAAACACAACCCCCACGTCTCACAGCCCCCCTTGGGCCCACGGCTGTTGCTGCTGCCCAGGAGATGGCTATAAACGCTGACACTAGCTTTAGGATTTGGACTTGCTTCAGTCTCAGTCCTGCTTGGGAAGGGGAATACTGCAGGGATGTAGCTCCTCACCCACTCTGTGCAGCATCCCTGCAGGAAGGGGCTGGTGAGGGGAATGCTGGGCTGCCGAGGAGGCCCCACTGTGCCCCACAGTCCCTAAGCAGGTTATTAAGGGCATGGCCAGACCAGCCAACATCAACCACCAGTGCTGGTGATGGGATGTGTGCTGGGCCAGGCAGACAGCTGCCCACAGAGGCTCAGGGAGCCCCAAGACTGTAGGGCCAGGTGCCACAGCAGGAAAATAAATCAGCTGCTGCCATGGGGGCGAGGGCTGAGGGACAGTCAAGAAACCTCCCATCTGCTGATGGGCTGCCAGGGAAACCCCAGCTCAGCCTTCGGCAGGGAGGGAGCCCCTGGGTTTCTGACATAAGGTGCATCATTTGATGAAAATTGCTCCCTGGGACCGGTCTCATCCTGGGCATTAATGCAGCAGTCCAGGGGCACGGTGCAGTGGGGTCAGGGCTGTCCCTCATGTGCTACCGCACTACTGCCTGCACCCTGCGTCCCCCCGGCAGCAGGATGCCTCATGGTTGCATTCCCATCCCTGACACTGGGCGTGCTGTCCCTAGAGAAGCAGTGCCGCTTCAGTCGCCTGTCCCTGTGGCCCTGGGACAGCCCGGCCTTTGGTGCAGGAGCATGCTGAGCCTAAACTGGGACAGATTAAGACACAAGCAGCTAAAGCCACTTTGCTCCTGAAAGAGCATATCCGCTTGGGATTTAGCACATTTGCAGGCAGGGATTCACACCTTTAGGTGATTTGTCTTAATTCCCCCTAGCCTCTATGCGTGAAAAGCCCTCGACAGGCTAGAGCCTGGCTAGGTGCTGGTTCTACAGCACTGCTGAGCCTGGGGTTTCACCCGTGGCTGTCCCATGCACACTGTTTGGGTGGGTGCAGCCTCCTTCCTCCTCCTCCTGTCCCCCCAGGGCTGAGACTCCAGCTGAGATTTCCTGTGGATCCGGACGGTTTAGAAATCCTTTTCGGGATGGAGAGGAGCCGCTGCAGGCAAGGGGATGACGCCGCTCGTACCGCGCTGGCATCTGCCTCTGCCATGGCGTGCTCTGTGGCAGCAGACGCACCGGGTACAGCAGAGGGGCCCGCAGGAGCACCCATGGGGCCGTGCCGGCGGAGGCAGCTGGCCTCCCAGAAATCAATAGCTTCACGAATTCCCAGCTTCCGCCTTGTCCTGGCGCCTGCCGGCACCGCGGTGGCTGCTGACCGGGCTCCGCTGCTGGGCACGCAGGGCTCAGCGGCCTCGCTGGGGCCGTGCGGGGCCGGGACACCGCTGCCACCTGCCCCTGTTGTAGGGACCCCCCGGATCACAAAGCCTCGCATTGTTGTGACAGCAGCTGGGCAAGGAGTGACAGGGGCGGCTGGGTCCTCCCAAGGCAGCGGGGGTGCGCGGCCCATGGAGAAACCCGCTGCCAAGAATCCCCATCCCTTCTGACCGGGATCGCCCCGTCGCATCCCGGAGCCCCGCGGTCCCTTTCCCAAGTTGCCGGAGCCGGACGGGCGCTGGGCAGCCGCGCCAGCTGCCGGCAGAGAAAGGAGGAATTATATGACAATGGCGGCCGAGGAGAGCCGGGCTGCCGGCTGATGAATAATGCAACGGCTTCGCTCTGGGGGCGCGGCAGATTCCCTGTTTACTCGCACGGCCAGAGCCCGAGGGTATCGGTGCAGGGTGCACCCCGGGAGCGCCCGGCCCTGGGCCCTCCTCCCTGCACCCCTCTCGCCTCAACCCCAGTGCTCCCTCCCGTGCGCCCGCTGCCCGCAGCAGCCCCGTGGGACAGGACCCAGCCGGCCGAGCACGGGGCGGCTTCCCCGGGTGCAGGGAGCTGCACCCCGGCACGGGCCGGGTTTGGGAGCGGGCGAGGCCGCTGTGCCGCCGCGGCTCCGCTCCACGGCTCCCGAGCATCCCTTGTGCAGCTGAGGGAATTTTGACATGGCGTTTCCATGGCAACGAAGCAAAATGGCGCCGGGAACCCGGGGGCTACTGGGCTCTGTGGCAAGGCAGCCTGAGCTGCCGGGGCAGGGGATGGCGGGGAAGGGCTGAGGGCGCCTGAGCAGCCAGCGCGGCGCCTCACCCTGCAGAGGGGATGGGAGACGCCCGAGGCCCTCTGCTGAGGCTGGCCCAGGACCAGCACCCTCAGCTCACGCCCCAGGCCATGGCACGCCTGTGATGGGCAGCGCTGCCCCGTGATGCCATGCCATGTCGTGCCATGCGTGCCATGCTGCCCTAGCACGTGTCTTGCTCCCTCCCCTCTCGTGCCTGCCACCACTGCTATCTCTGCTCTCCAGGGCCTCTTGCCCTCGTCCCCCCTCCAAGGTCTCCCATATCAGGCCTGTTATCCCGGCTACTTAATCTGGCTTTCTCAGTTATCCCATTTGGAAAAAATGTGTCTAAGAATACCCAGTGCAGGCGCAGAGCTTCCCAGAGAGGGGGGCTGCTGCCTGCCCCCTCCACACTGTGCCCGGCCCTGCACCCTGCATCCCACTTGGAGCACCATCCCACCAAACCAGCCACTGTACAGCCACGGCACTGGGGATGGGCTGTCAAGAGTAGCTACTGTGCTTTTGGTGCTGGCCTTCCTAGAACACCTCTCTGCTGCCCCAAAGGATCACAGCGAACGGCTGTACACTCTTCGCAGCTGCACAGTGCATCAGTTTGACCAGACTGTGCTTGTGCAGAGATGGAAAGCATCCTCCCAGCTGCTCTCCTGTCCCTAAAAGTGGTCAAGCTCTCTCCCGTCTCTTTCTCGCATGGGCTCTGGGGTCAGGGATTGTGGCAGTGGGACCTGCTGGTTTCCTGAGCGGGCGCCAGCCCGCAGGTGGGTGCCGGACTCGCCCAGGGACAGGCAAAGTGGCACCACTGCTTGGGCGCGCACTGGAGGGGACTGGGCACATGGCGCTTCATCGCAATGTTTTCCCCAGAACGGGGAATCGTGAACACCTGCATCCTTTGGGCTTTCGGAGACGGGAACAGGGCAGGGGAAGGAGGAAAGGGCTCTGCCGGCCGGGACCGTGCACCTGCCGCGCTCGGGCAGCACCGCGCCGCACTGTGCCATACCGAACCGAGATGGGCAGACACTCAGAGGGCAGCCCCGCCCCGGCCCCCCCGGGTGGCGGCGGGGCCAATGGGCGGGGGCCGGGCGGAGCGGGGCTCCCGACTCTGCTCGGCTCGGCGCGGCGCAGCGCTGCTCGGCTCCTCTCCGGTCTCCCGCCATGGCATCCAAGTGCCCCAAGTGCGACAAGACCGTGTACTTCGGTGAGCGCATCCCCGGGGCCCGGACCCGCATCCCCCTCCCCGAGCCGGGACGCATCCCCGGGACCCCCGCGCTGTCCCCGGTCCCCCCTCTCGGCGCCGGCGCGCACCCCTGTCCGCCCTACCCAAACCCCAGTGCGCTCCCGGTCTTCTGCTCCTTCCCGGCTCCGGGGTGTGTCCCCGGCTCAGCCGCCCCTGCGCGCCCCGGTCCCCGCGGCTTCTCCGGGGAGCCCAGCGCCCAGAGACCTGCCCGGCACCAGCTGCTTGTCCCCCCCGGCGGCGGCCGCGGCCCCTCTGCTGAGCCCCCCGCCCCTTCCCCGGGCCGCCATCCCCGGGCTGTGCTGGGGGATGCTGCCGGCTTGTCCCAGGGCTGAGGACAGAGCGGGGGGGCAGTGTCAGGGGGGTCCGGGGTACCCTCCCCTGGATCCTGCGGTGAGGAGATGAGCAGGGGGTGAGGAGTCCCGGCTGGGGTGTGCGCCCGCAGCCTCTTTTGGTGCTGGGGGGGCTCATGTCTCCTCTGGCTTGGGTCATAGGAGCACCCAGCCCATCTGACATGGATGGGGAGCCGGGCAAGGCGTCCCATGAGCCGGGGGTCATGGTGGGGAGGAGCTGACTGTGGCAGGTGCAAACAAAACCTTCTCCCCGCCAATTCACTCCCATTCCCCGCGAACCTCGCTCCAGGTGTGCTGTTCACCCCTCCCCATCGCGCCTCTGCCTAGCCCAGTGGGCGAGGTAATGAATGGTTTGGGGTTTCTAGGGGACTTTTACAAAGGCAGCGTCTGGGCTCAGAGGTCCATCCCGGCATGCCCGGGCGGGGTCTGAGCAGCAGTGAGTCCCTAAGGGCCCTGCTTGGGGTTGTGGCTGGTCAGGATCTCTGGGAACCAGGGATGGTGTGTCTTCCATCGGGCATGCTGGGGTGAGCGCCGCCGCTCGCCTTGCAGAAAATGCCGGGGGCAGAGGAGGGAGCAGGTCCCTGCCTTGATCCCTGCCTCGGTGCCTCGCTGCTGCTCCCTAGGGAGCCTGCCCCAGCCCACTTCCCTGTGGTGCGGTGCTGCCCAGCGGCAGCCTCCGAGGGAGTGACCTGATCCCCCGGCCCGCGATGGGCATCTTAGGGGTTGGCATCCCTGGGGTTACACTGTGGGCTCAGGGTGGCTCTGAGCACAGATCCATCACTACAGTCCAAGCTGCCTCCTGAGATCTGCTGGCCACAGGATCCAGCTGCCCTAGCCTGGCACTGCCAGCCTGCCCCTCTCCCTGTGCGTCTCTCTTTGGTGCTTGGGGGTCCAGCCCCTGCTGCCTCAGCACGTTTGTTTGGTGAAGAAATACCAAAGGGTCCTGATGGTGCCTGAGCATTGGAGGCATTGGTGCTTTCATTCCTTTCCGGCCATCTCCAAGTAAACACAGAGAAATAGGAATTTGCTGTCTTCTTCTGTTAAATAAACCTTTTTGTGTGGGGGTGGGAAGGGCTTGGCCCTTGGATGTCTTTCCTTTTGTGAATCTTTTCCTTTTTAAGCAGAAAATAGCGTGTCCGCCCAGCCAGCTGGGCACTGGCCCTGGGTCAGTCACTCAGGCCAGGCTGTGCCAGGAGGTGAGGCACCAGCAGTGCCTGTGCTTTCTCTCTGCCCATGTGCTGTGGGACTTGGTCTCTCAGTGATGTGTGGGGAGGGAGAGCAGAGCTGTACCCCGCGTCCCCAGCTGTGGGCTGGCTCTCACTCCCCAGACGGGTTTCTGTAGATGTTGTGGTCCATGTCCAGGTCTGTGCTGCTCCTTGGCTTCCCTGTTCCTGCACCCCCCACCCCGGGGCACTTTGCCCTGTGAGTGGAAGGGAGGCAGGTTCCCAGCAGCAGGGTAGCGGCAGCCGCCACCGCACATCTCCCCACAGGGACTGCGTGGTCCCCACTGCCCCTGAGAGAGACCAGGGGATGAATAGGAACGGGACCAAGCCAGAAACTTCTCTGTGCTTGGAGCCGAGATAGGCTGGAGTGTGTCCTTGCTGACGTCTTGAGCTTTCCTGCCCAGGCTCTGGCAGATAAACATGGGTCCGTTTATTTAATGCATAGAAACTGTGTGCAACCTCTGAGCTGTTTTTCCGGGACATGGCTCCTGGGTTTCCTCCTGACGGGGCGCACGGTTCTATGGGAAGGGCAACGGGAGCACTGCGCCCGGGGTTTGGTAGCGCTTGTGAATTCCTTGGCTGTCCCGAAGCTTAGCAGGGAGGTGATTCATAAAGCCCCGCTTGTTCGGGAGTGCTCCTCGCCTGCGCTGAATGAACGCTGGCAACTCCGAACTTCTCAAATGCCTGGGATTGCAGCCGTGGGTCATGTGTGAGAAATGTCACCACGTCCCGTTCCCTGCCCCGCGCAGCGTCCGACCAACACCAACCGTCCTGCGTACCCATGGAAAACTCATTTCCAGCCTGCCTGTTGCTTCATGCTCCCTGGAAAAATCCAGCGGGCTCCTCCCTGCGCAGTGGGGAGGATGTGGGCGTTTCCTGAGCTACAGAATGAGCTTTTTTGCTTTAAAAAGCGCAGGGAAATATAAAAATAGTTTGCTGTCTTTTTCTCTATTTTTTTAAGGCAGGCCGAGGTCTGTGACATTGTTTCCAGGAGCTGACTTTCCTGCTCTGGGGAGGTTGGAGGGATGCAGTGAATGTTTAACCTGTGGAGCCGCGCTGCCAGGGGCTGTGGGGCCGGTTCTCATCCCGTGCTGGCAGGTGGCAGCGCGTTGGATTTGGGTTATCTCTTGTGGCACGAAGAGCCGGAGGGACCGGGGTCTCCTGAAACCAAAGAGCTGCACGTTTCCCCGGCTCCCTATTGCACCATGAGCCTTAAATGAGTTTTGCAGGGTCACCGGGAGCCCTGGCCAAGCCTTTCCGCCACCCGCCCTCTCTTCCCAGGGAGCCGCAGGGATCGTGGCGGCGGGGGGTTTCCTGTTTTCCCATCCCATGGCGAGGATGCGGCGAGCACACGTGCAGCGGGCCCTGCCAGCGGGCAGCTTGCAGGGAGCTCTCTGCACATGCTGGAGTGTCTGGGGGTGGCAGGAGGTGCTGCACTGTTTGTTTTGGGAAGAGGTATCCCAATAACACCTGGGAATCACCCAGTAGCCCCAGGCCTTGTCATGGTGTGTCTGCAACTGGAGCAGCAAAGCTCTCTGGGGACAGTTTGCCCCTGGAGTGCTGAAGGGGCAGCAAGGGCATGGGCACATCCAGCTGGGAAGCAAGGAGGGTCCAAGCTTAACGTGCTCCTGACCCTGCTGTCACACTGGTGTCCTCCGCGTGCTGGAGGAGAGGGATGCAGCAGCACACAGGGTGCTGTGGGGTGTGGGTGCTCTCCCTGCAGAGCTCTGCCCCGGCAGGTCAGTCCTGAAGAAATTCAAGCTGCAGAAGCCACTCTGCAATTAATAAGCAACTGCTGCCCTTGGCTCCGGGCACTGCCTGCTGGGAGACGGTGGCCGGGCAGAGAGGCAGGAGGGGCTTTGTTTCTGTTACGGCCATCCCTAACAAAGGAAACGGCTTTTCAGGCGCACCCATAGCGTTCAGCGCGTCAGTGTCGGCACGGCCGCTGACTTGCCAACACAAACGCTGGCCGGGCCCCTGGGTAACTGCCTGCACCCATATCTCGGAGCGGCTGCTCTTGGAGTGTGTGTGGACCTAGCAGAATGGTAACTAAAGATGCACCAGTTCCCTGCTTCCCACACAGGGCCCTGCTGGGGAGGGGATGCCTCTGTGGGAAGCTGTAGGATGGGCTGATTAGCATTAGCTTCTCCCTCAGGAAAACAGAGCTATAGAAAATTACCTGTGGGAGGGCGGGATGGGATGGGGTGAGGTCTCAGCCCCCATGCTCTCACGCACCCTCAGCTTTGCTAGAGCTGCTGGTGCTCCTGCACAGTGTGGTGCTGACATCTCATGTGCATGTTGATGGGCAGATGCCTGCCTTGCAGGGAGCTGGATCTCAGCTGCTATGGGACACAGGGATCCATGTAGATGTGTTTGCAAGGGTTGTGCCAGGGGTTTGTGCTGGCCAGCTGGATACCCTGCTCTCCCCGTGCTTGTGGGAAGCAGTGCTGCTCCTGGGGCTGGATGGGGCAGAGGCTTGGGGCTGGCATGAAGCTCTCTGCAAGCCTGGCTGTTCCTCAGTGACCCTGGTGTCTGATTTATAGAGCTCTGCACCCACATCTCAGGTCCAAGGTGTTGGGCAGAGCCCCTTGTGTCCCTGTCCTCCCCCACTGTCACTGGCAGGAGCACAGATATGGGGAGAGGTTAGGTGATGGGATCGGAAAGGAAAGACAAGGAAAGGCGGAGCATGAAAGCACAAGTGACAGGTAATGGAAAATCTGTCACTGAAATGTTGCAATCAAATATGGACCTGAATCATATGCTGTGGTGACACTTGTGGCTGTGACAGGGTGGTGGTGCCCATTGCTCTGTCAGTGTGCTGGGTGGCCCTAAAGCAACCAGGGAAGTGATGGTGGGGACAGGTCCTGGCATGCGAGGGGGAGAGCTCCCCCACCAACCTGTCATACACTTGCTGTGGGGAGCACTGTGCTGTGGTCCCCAGGGAGGTCTGGAGCATCCTCTCCTGCTACTGTCTCTGTTCACACTGTGTTGCCCAAAGCCCTGGGTCTACCCTCCTCATATCTGGTTGTGCCCTGGAGCTATGGGGAGCCATCAGGGTGGGGAGGTGAGGAGCCATGGAGCTGGAGGGGCACTTGGACAGGTATGGCTGCTCTGGCAGAGTCCTGCTTTTGCTGTCACCGGCCAGGAAACTGTCTGATCCTCCCGACAATGCTGCCGGCAAGAGATGGTATCTCAGCATGCAGGAGGAACACCCTGCTCTGGACCAGCATTACACAGGGAGGGGTTTTACTTGCGTGAAGCTTGTGCCCTGGCTCTCTGCTGGCTGCTCTGCTCCTCACCATGCAGAAGGGAGAGAGGAGGGCTGCAAGCTGCCTCCATTCCTGCTGCTGGCCAGGGGTCCTGCCTCCAAGGCCTCATAGCAAGAAAGCAGCAGATTTCTGGGGCTCGGCCCTGTCTGAACCCAGTGCCTGGCAAGAAATGCCACTGATCCTCCCTCAGCACAGCGACGGTCAAGCTGCCTGGCCTCAGAGCTGATGAGGCGCATCTGATGTGGATGCTACTTGCTGAAGTACAGCAATCCTGTGAAAACGGAGAGGGACTTGTTGGAGGCTGCCCTATGAGCCAGAGCGGGAGGTTGAAGGCCTACGGCCAAGAAAGTGCCTGCAGTAGGTGAGGTTCTGTCAGCAGAGAGGCAGGGAGCAGTGGGTGGACGGGAGCCATGCCACACGTTAGGGCTGCAGCTGGAAATCAAGCAGCCCTCGCTCTTGCCCGAGAGGCTCAGCTATGTGGGGACTTGGGTCCTGGGGAAGACCTCACCTCTCCGCTCGGCTGGAAGCAAGGCCCCGGGAAACAGGACCCCCTGCCTGGGATGTTCCTTGTTCCTGCTTTTCCTGCCCCGGCTGTGCTCCCTGGTGAGGCTGTACTGAGCTGGCTTTGTTGCACACTTGGAGGGAGCCCAGCAAGCGAGCAGCTCGGAGCCGGAGGGCTTGCCTTGCCTTGCTGTGGGGGAGCTAAATATATACATCTTGGCCAAAAATCTCAGCGTGGTGTAACCATCAGCACGGGCTATGTGATGGGGAGAGGAGCTGCCTGGCTGTGCCTGGGGAGGGCAGGAGGGATGGTGTGGGGAATGTGGGAAGGCAGCACAGACCCTTCCCAGGGGACCAGCAAGGCACCATGGATGGTGCATGGATGCTGGACATGGCATGGCATGAAATTCTCAACCCACCCATCTGTCTTTTCCACCTCCCAGCCACCCTGACAGCTTCCTGAGCTCTCGGCTTTGTTTCCAGCCATTTACCAGGCTCCTTTCCCTGTGCTCATCTCTCTTAATTCATTCCTTTGTGCTTGTGATTGCTCTGAAGTGCATTTGCGGCCAGTCTGACAGCACCTTTATCCTCTAGGGGTGCCTGTCTCTGGGTCCCCTTGGGGATTTGGCATCTTTATCGCCAGGTTTGGTTTCTTTAGCCCTTCCCCACATCCTCCCAGGGCTGCGGTGGAATGGATGTGGCACAGCCCAGCCCTTTGCAGAGTACGCGGCTGCAGCTACGCTTGCTTTTGCTGAATAAGCCTGTGGCTGGGAGCAGCGCTGACGTCAGGCTATAGAAATACCTGTGCAAGGGCCTGGAGCTGGCTTAGCGCAGCCCCAGCACTGGGGCTGGGAGGAGGGATGCTCCCTTCCAACCTTGAAAAGATGCACCCATCTCTGGCCCACGCCAGCTGCCTTGCCTAGGCACGGCGGGTAATTGAGATGAGCCACATCGTCTCTGGGGTGGGGCTGCTGCTGAGCTGGGGAGCAGACAGCCTCAGCAGCCCCTTGGGCGCTTTCCTGCTCTGCCCTTTCATCTTACCTGGCGCTGCTGGTGTCCCTTGTTGGCGTGGGCTGCCCCCCCTGCACGGTGCAAATCCACCCCATGGCTACGTCCTGTAGCTGGCTGTGTACCCGGCTGTGCCTCCACCTCTCCTCCACGGGGCCGTTTCCCCTGCGGGAGGGGTTTATCGTTGTGGTGCCCACCCACAGTGAGACAGGTAACCCAAGGCAGGCAAACCCCGAGTTGTGCAAGTTTGGCAGAGGCTGAATTCCTGCAGCTGAGTACTCTGCCCTGTGCGGGGGGTGCTGCACGTCTGGTTTAAATTGGGCAGGCTTGAGGGGAGCAACTTGCTGTGGGCTGAGTGTGTAGGTGCAGGATGCAGCAAGCAGGGCAGGATGTGTCTGTGCTTGGTGTGACGCTGAGTGGGCAGTGGTCTGTCCTTTCTTGGCATGGCTTAGGACAGTGAGGCATGGTGTTCAGTGGCAGAGGCTGGGTGCAGTGTGACATCTGGCCAAGCAAAGCTTGCTCTGGAGCCCCGTGCCATCCCGTGCTCCCTGCACAGAGCTGGATGGAGCCCTGGTGCTGCTTCACCCCAGGCTGCAGTGCTGATGGCGGGCTGTCCCCCTGGGGTATGCAGGTGTGGAGCAGGGCTCCCCGAAGCAGCTGCCCGGGGGTCTCTGCTGCAGTGCGAGGACATCCAGAGGCGTCTCCTCTGGAGCTGATGCAGTGATGAAGCAGATGTGGCCGGGTGACAGGAAATCTGGGCGCTGATGCTTTCCCTTAGCAGTGATTTATGGGGCAGTGCGGCCGCGGGCAGGACGTCACTGCCCTGGAAATGGGCTGAGGTGGCTTCAAGCTGCTTCCTCTGCTTAGCGCGAACAATGCTGCCTGGAAAGCTGTCCCGGCTGTGCTGGCCCCAGCAGCGTCCCCTGGGAGCCCTTGTTTGCAGCCAGAGGATGCCTGAACAGCCTCTGCATGGCATTTCCACCAGCGGGCAAGGGGCACCCCAAACCACAGGGACTGCCCCTGTGCCCCGGGAGCAGAATGATTCACAGGCCACCTCCTCCCTTCTGCTATGTCCTCTGCCAGGGGCTGCAGGTGCCAGCAAAGTTCTTGCTCTGTGTGGCTTTGGCCGGGGGTGTGTGTGTGTGTGTGTGTGTGTATTGTTAGGGAGCAGCAGGGATTTACAGCTGCCTGAATTATTATGGGGGGGGGAGGAGGCAAACAGGATTGGGACTTCATCTTGCAAGGGCAGGAGGAGCCGGCGTGGGCTGTGGCCATCTGTAATTGCAATGGCCTCTGGAAAACATCCGTCAGGATTTTCCTCCTTGCTTTGTACCCGGGGCCGTGGCGGTGCTGGGCCAAGGTGCTGGGGGGAGCTGAGGGTGATGCAGCCAAGGCACAGCCTGGCTATGCATCCGCTGTGACAAAGCCGAGAGCTCTCTGGCCCCACCGCCTCGGCTTTCAGCCCATCTTGCTCTCTTTCTCTCCCGGGTCGCGTGCTCCCCTCCACGTGCTTGCTTGGGGATGCTCACGGGGCTCTCGCCTGCACCCCTGTGCGATGACTTCAGCTCTGTCCCCTCATCTGCCACCGGTCACCATGCTTTCCGCCGGGGTTGATTTTGTGGGTGGTGAGGGCAGTTGTTGCAGCTTATCTTGGCCCTGTGGCATGCCCCGGACGCAGCTGTTTGCCTTAAGAGGAGGGTGGCTCTGGAAGCCAGGACCTGCCCTTGGGGAGCTCTTGACCCCCATCTTGACCTGCTGCAAACAGGTGACATTTGCTGCAGTCCTCTGTGGGAAGAAGGGCTGGGAACCCCACCATTGCGGAGGAGGTCTTGTGGAGTAGGGCCGGCTCTGGTTGCGCTTTTATTTGCTTGTTAAATATTTTATTTGGCCCTTCTGATTTAGTTTTACGGTGGCTTTAACAGGATCATGTTGTTTTGCAGCTGTCTTCGCACATGTTTGTGGGAGAGGAAGGGGGAATGGGAATCAGTGGGGGGCACAGGGCAGCGGCCACACCCGCAGGACCCGGGGAGAGAGGGGACAGCACGAAGTCAGGAGTGCAGGATGACGACTGGCAGCCTGTGCTACCTCCCAGGTGCTGCTGGAGACGTACAGCTCGGGCCTGCCTGAGGAGGTGCATTTGTGTAACCGGTCTCAAAGCAGTTTCCTTCCATGAATTTTCCCACTGATGCTTTGAAACTGTTTTCGGTGCCGATAGCAAGTTGCTTTGCGGGTTCCTGGCACTCCGGGGCAATGCAGCGATGGTGCCTGCACACCCGTCTGCACGGCATGCCTGCTCCTGGGCTGGGCTGTGCTGGGGAGCACCTGCACACCCAGAGACAGGTGTTTTCTGGGGCCAAACATCCACCCTTGGTGGCACTGGAGGCTGCCTGCGGTCCCCTCCTCCTGGCTGGATGCAGGCCTGGGACCAGCACCGGGAGCAGCTCTGGCTGAGGGCTGGACCTGGGGGGAGGCTCCCTGGGGAGCCCAAAAGGCTGGGTGTGTGTGGGGAGGCATGACTAAATGGGTGGGGTGGGCATGGTGACACTAAATATTTGAATGGGAGCAGGGTCAGCCCGGGTAACGTGGTGAGTAAAAATAGATGTAGAGAGTAGAGAGGAAAATGCTACCGTTGCTGGATTGGCACGTGGGAAAGAGCATCTGTGCAATGGCAGAGCCAGCACTGGGGGGAGGCAGAGGCCAGGGGTGTCCCATGGCCATGGCCTGAGCAGTGCAGCCCCTGCAGCGTGGCTGATGCAGCTCCCCTCGAGCACAGCCCTCTGTGGTACCCAGAGCTTGGTTTCCCCAGGGGCTTCAGCAGCAGCTGTGCAGTTGCTCACTGCTCTCTCGCGTTCCCTGCAGCCGAGAAGGTGTCCTCCCTGGGCAAGGACTGGCACAAGTTCTGCCTGAAGTGTGAGCGCTGCAACAAGACCCTGACCCCAGGCGGGCACGCTGAGGTAAGAGCCGCTGGGGTGGATGGGGTGGGGGAGCTGTGCAGGTGCACAGTGTGGTGCTGGGGTGGCCTGGTGGGATCTCCGGCACCCCAGGGATGGAGAGTCCCAGGAATCTGGCAGGGGCAGGTACCCGGCACCATGCAATGGGTTGTCCCTGCAGGACACGAGTCCAGGGGCACACACTGTGGCTTCAAGTGCTGCTGCTGCTGCGACACGTGGTGCTCAAGAGTTCTTGTGCACAGTCCTGGGCAAGCCACAGAGTGGTGCTGGCACCACGTGTTGTGACCCAGCTGTGCCACCCAGGTATGGGCTCATAGGCAGCCTGTGGCAGGGCATGCATGCCCTGGCAAGCACTTGAAGCTGCTCTGTGTACCAGACAAGCTTGTTTGGGCATTGGGCTGACTTCAGTCATGCAGGAAGTAAGAGCTCGCACCGGAGCGTGGTTAAAACCACCAAAAATCGGGGATGCGCAGGTTGCTGTGATGGTGCAAGCTCAGCACTGGTGCCCTGGGGCTTGTGCTGCTCAGCACTCAGGGTCTTGAGGGTGCCATGCTGGTGGTGGCAGGTGCTCAGGCCTGGGAGCAACTGTGTTTTTGTTGTGCGCTGCCCCAGCGTGACGCACGGTGCCCTGGGTTTCGCACAGTGCCGATCATGCCAGCGTGTCACCAGCTCTTTAGCAGGGTTTGAGCACGCGGCACAGCTGGGAGCAGGCTCAGGGACAGCTCCAGCCCTGGGCGGAGTGGGCCCATCCTGCGGGAAGGACGATGGGGCTGCACGGGTGGCTCTGTGCTTCAGGCTGGGTTAACCCCGGGGGATTTGCTGTTTCTCCATATAAGGCCAGACTCTGCTCCCGTGGGGATGGCAGCCAAGCCCCCACTGACTGTGCCGGAAGCAGGATTTGGCCCTTCCCTGCTTTTTCCCCCTCCTTTCAAGCCAGTGTGTCCGGCTGGGTTGGAAAGGTGTCGCGGGGAGACCAGCTAAATGTTTACTTCCCCCCGGCATAGTAACGCAGCAAGCACACTGATGTTTATGCCTGGCGATGTTTTACAGCTGCCTGCTGCCAGCCCGCTGCCTGCCCGCTCCCCAGCCTTGCTCTGGCTGCTCTCAGCCCTTGCCTTTGGCATGGCACCACTTGGAGAGGCGAGGAAAGGGACATGGCTTCTGCTTAGCTACCGCCCTGCTGCTTTGTGCAAGGCATCCATGCCTGCAGCAGAGGGGATGGAGGGCAGGAGCACAGGGCAGGAAGCAGGGCTGAGATGCTGAATGGAGCTGAGCAGGCAGTGGAGTAGGTTCTTGCCTGGGTCTCAGTGTCTTTTCCACATGGGGCAGTGTGTGTGGTAGCCCTGCTGGCCCCCTGCCCTAGCTACAAAGGCTCTTTCTTTCTCTTGGACTCAGTTCCTCTTGGCCCATGAGAAATTCCTACAGGGAGCTCTGGGGCTTATCGCCTGCTTCATGCCTTCCTGTGATAAATCGCCCCCAGCTCCTAGTGGGGCTGATAGCCGCTGGGCTGGGACCAGTGCCCGCGTGGGGCCTCTGGTCTCAGACCAAGGCGAGGGGGAGGCAGAGCTTGGTGGTAGCCATGGTGCTCTGTGTGCCTAATAACAGCCTGGGTGCGCACAGGATGCTTAACTGGTAAAGTGATACCTTACTGAGCGGCACATGGCCAGGTTGGGGCTTGGAGATGCCTCTCAGCTGAAGTGGCACAGGGTGCTGGTGCTCCAGCCCCACTGTATGGCATGTGCAGAGCAGCCAGAGTGTTTGATGCAGGCAAAATCCTTGAGTGCTCAGGTTGGGTTAGCCTGCCACTGATAGAACCCTCAGGCTGGGTGCATTTTGCAGTGTAGGCATGGCCATGGTGGTCTCTGAACACCAGTGGGGATGGAAGTGATTCTGAGAGATCCATGGTCACCACTCAGCATTCTAACACTACCCTCTATCTCCCCAGCATGACGGGAAGCCTTTCTGCCACAAGCCCTGCTATGCCACGCTGTTTGGCCCCAAAGGTAGGTCTGTGCTCTCCTCATGTGATTGTGCCCAGGGCTGCAGGAGGGGCCAGGTTCCTTCATCCCTGCTGGTGGGGAGCTGTGGCCCTGAAAATACCCCTGGAGCCAGGCTAGCAGCGGCTGAGCATCAAGCCAGTACTTGCAGTCGCAACCCTGTCATCCCCTTGTGCAGAGGGAGAGCAGCCTGAGGGAGGGATCCGTCCTGACAGCTGTCCTTTTTGTTTTATATTTATAAGCCAAAATCCAATTCAAACAGAAGGTGGAGTTGCTTTCCCATCCCAGATTTGGCTGGAGAAAGCCAGGCCAGGACAAAGCAGGCTGGGGCTGACATGTAGCGGTGTTTGCAGTGACCCTGTGGCTCAGTGGTGCTTGGGGAGGTGGGACAGAGGGCTGGGGGGAGGATGGAGACTCCAAGTGCTCCCAGACCACAGCAGCCTCTCTCTGCCCCTCTGCAGGGGTGAACATTGGTGGTGCTGGGTCCTACATCTATGAGAAGCCGCAGATTGAGGGGCAGACTGCACCAGGACCCATCGAGCACCCAGTGAAGGTGGAGGAGAGGAAGGTGAACACTGCACCTCCCAAGGGACCCAGCAAAGGTGAGGGGCAGGCAGGACGGGCAGTGTTGGTGTTCAGTGTTTGCTGATGGTGTAGGGGTCCTCCGCACCCATGTGTCCTGGCTGAGATGTCCCTCCACTTTCCATGCCCATGCTCTCTCTCCTTCCAGCTTCCAGCGTCACCACCTTCACTGGGGAGCCCAACATGTGCCCACGCTGCGGCAAGAGAGTCTACTTTGGTAAGGTGGCGAGCGGGAAGTGGGTATATGCCCCTGGGAGGTCATGGTCCCATGGTGCTGGGGCTCCATGCAGGACTTCTGGGGCATGTAGAGGGGCTGGGAGGGAGTTTAGGGTCAGAGATGGGGCTGGGGACACAGAGGGATGTGCCAGAGGAGCCTGCAGGAATGGGTCTTCTTGGAGAAGCTCCTGGGCACATGGCTTCATCTGCATCATGTCCCCTGCTGTCACCTCCCAGGTGGATGGTGTGGTCTTAGTAGACACCCTCTGTCACCTGCAGGGCAGCAGAGGGGTGGGAGAAGTGTGGGAGGCTGGAGTGCATAGGGCTGTCTCAGGATTTTATATGCAGAGGTGATGCCCCCGTGGGGCATGTTCACCCTCAGCACGTGTGCACGTGGACATGACCCTCCCTCCTTGTCCCCACTGTAGCCGAGAAGGTGACTTCACTGGGGAAGGACTGGCACCGTCCCTGCCTACGCTGTGAGCGCTGCAGCAAGACACTGACCCCTGGGGGCCATGCCGAGGTAAGGATGTCCTGGCGCTGAGAGCCTGGGCAGTGTGCATGGGGGATGCCATGGGGCATGGCTGAGCTGCGCTGTGCTGCGCTGATGGGGCAGCCCCTGCCTTTGCAAGAGGGCAGAGCAGGGCTGGCAGAAGCAGCCTTTGCAGCCGGGGGGGGGGGGGGGTGGGGTGGGGTTAGGGGTACGTGGGGGCTAGCTGGGGGGAGATATGCGGGGGGC
>WYDI02008452.1:44278-54375 GCA_009867235.2 Psittacus erithacus | reverse complement strand
AGGACAGGTTGTGGGGGGAAAACAAGCAGGCTACATGCTTTGTCTAATTTACAACTAAGCTTAAACCACAACAGTATCATTCATCAATTTGCAGAAAAAAGAATAATTTTTTGAAACAGCTGGCAGTCAGCTGATTTTTACCTAATTAAATTCAGTATGTCAAGGGCAGGTGCTACTTTTACTTGCCATAGAGAAGACAGAAATTTTCTCCAAAAAAGACAGCTGATCCAAAGTGAAATATTTCAATGATGTCAGCTGAAGACCCTGATATACATTCTTACAAGAGACAGAATTTTCAGTGGTAATGAACTGGAGTGAATGGATATGAAATGGCACAGGTACCTTTCTGTATGTGCAATAGAAAATATCAGTGCTGGTAATTGCTCAAATTATAAGGACTTGATGTATGGTATGCACCAAGTATTCTCACCTGATCTTTATATTGGCATTCAGAATTCCCAATATTACTAGAAGTAAAATAGCAGCTACCTTTTGTATTGGGCGCAATTATAAAGCTTGCACCAACATACCCACAAGGAACCACAGGGATAAATAACATTACAGTACATGAAGGCTATCTGAAAAGCTGTGAGCAGCACAAAAATCTTTGTAATGAAATGTGTTCATGTTGTTGAGTGTCAAGAAAGGTGCTTTGGTGAGAAGTCCTGCAAGTGGGAAGACTCTCTCCTGAAAGCCCTTGCACACAAGGGCATCTAGCTGGCAGAGCAGTGGTAAAAATTTCCTGTTCACAGGGGCAGGCACAACTCATCAGACCCTTGTGATGCCAGAACTGCCAATCAGGGTCAGCCAGGAGTAGGTGGAGGAGGGATTGAAAATATAGGTACAAAGAGCAAGAGCCCTGCAAGCTTAGCTGAAGTTATGTCAGTAGAAGATAAAATAGGAGTGAAACGTTCTCTTCTGAAGCAAAGAGGGGAATCATAGGGAAAAGTGCTGGAGAGCAGAAAGGTGGGGATGAGCACATCACTGTGAAACACAGCAGACCATTTCATTTTTGTGGCTATATCTGAAGCACTTCAAGTAATTTTTATTTCTCAAAAGGGAAATTAAATAAATCTGTTATTAAATTTATATGAGAACTTAACAGGCTAGCAGAACACCCCCCAGTGATTTACATGTGATGCTCTTATTATCCATGGATCACTGACATGATAGAGCATAATGACATCTGAAAGAGTACTTGGAGACTACTATTTTGTGTCAATGAGCAGTTAAGAAGCCCTTAGCTTTTTGGAGCCTCTGTTTATTGTGTCAGTATGTGGAGAAACAGACACTAAAGGCAACAAAATCTCCATATGATGAAGCCAACTGGCATCCTAACAGCATGCCTGCTCAAATTGTACTTGGAAGAGCTTTTTATTCATGGCTAGCTCTATGTGAAATAATCTATTTTTCATGATATTGCTGTGTGTCCATCTTCTGGAATATTAACGTATGAATTTGAATTTAATTAGCTGTGCATGCAGAACCACTAAGTTTTCAGTTCAGATTTCTCAAAAATAGACATAGCTGCAGTGTAAGAACAGAAGTGTTAATGACTGATTATTTGAGCTTCAAAATTGCTGAGAATAATCCAGCTTTTTCAAACTGCCATATTCACTAGAGTTGGGTTCACTTACTCCCCCTAAATCGCAAGATGAGGTGCTAGCATCACTTGCCAGCTTCTTGGATTTGCAAGAAACCACTGTCAGGCTTTGCTAATGTTGTCACTCATAGTGCTAAAAAACTCTGAAATCACCTGCAAAGTCTTTTCACTATGATCCTTCTAATGCTTTCCTAGAAATTGTCGTTTGCCATAATGCAGGAAAATTTGCCTTTAATCAGACTGGTGATATAGCTGATATTATCAAGTGCGCAATGCATTCACTATATATCCTTATTTTCCCCTATGCCCCAGTGTTGTCCCACTTGATTTCTAAAATTTTAAGCCCTGTCAGGGAAGGAAATTCTGTTTTCTGTGTGTGTGTACAGCACCTAGCGGTGTGAGATATACTGCTTCCTGCTCATGACTGTTAAGTAATATCATAATAAAAAAGTACATTTCACTAAAAGGGCTGCTGATTCAAACATCTGTGTAGCTCTGACATTGTAAAATCCTGCCTCCTGAATTCTGGCTTGAGACATCAGAAGTGCTTTCAAGAAGTCGGTCCTTTCCAGCTAGCAAAACAGTCCTGGTGCACTGTTTATTTTCATATATGTTCTTTCAGAGTCTTCAATGATAAAAGACAGTTTCTAAAATTATTGTTATTCCCTACAGCTCCTTATTCAAAGCCTTTAGGAATAAATACTTCCTATTGATTTAGGAGGTCTGAGATAACTCCCAATATCTGAGGAATGTAAAGCTATCATGCCTGTAGGATATATCTCTGGAAATCATTGTCATTCTAGTTTCATAGTAGTATATTACAAACCACTGTCTTATATACATTAATTTATCTGATAATCATTACTGAAGCGTGTAGAAGGACAGTTATGAAACATTTAAGTAATGTATGTAAGATGCTTCCCATGATCAGAAAAAAAGGTGCAGGAACTACAATATTTTAAACTGATGGAATCAGTCAAAATACAGAACCAGTCTTGTAAAAATATCTTAAAAGCCCTCAGATACACCATAAGTAGGAGGTTTTTTTGGGGGCATAATTAAACAGTAATGCCTTCTTGTCAAGAAGACATCAACCATTTCTATTCAATCAATAAAACTGAAAACTTTTCCCTTGATGGGTCATGAATTGGGGATTTCAACCTGATATGGAAGCTGTACTCAAAATTTTGCTTCATGTTGAGATACAAAACTTCCCTTTTCACCATCTCTCTACTTTCCAAGATTCTTCATCCCTGATCTCCCACATGGACAAGCATCTTAAGATATACATTCATGACGCCTGTGTGCTTTATCTGGGAAGATTTGAATGACACCTCAGATTGGATTGTATACAAGAAGTAAAACCAAGTATTGAAAAGCAGCACTAAGAGTGGTTACAGAAGAAGACAAAAAGAAGCAGAACCGATTTTGTGATACTGTAGTGTTATTGCCACCTAATTATTTGCATAACATCATTGGCACACATAGATGAAACCTGTGATAGGATATTGGCATACTTCCTGTTACATTCTGGATGGTGATGCTGGCAGAGCTGAAGGATGGGTAGTTTCTCAAAATGTCCTGCAGTATAGTATTTCCTATAGCCCTAACTCACTCAATGTATTTATTAGTTACCTGTTTATTGTAGAGAGGGACACAACCATGTGAAGAGTAATGTTACGAATGCTGCAAACAAACTAAAAGAAACCTAGGGGCATCAGTTTAAAAGATTTGTTGGGGCCTAACTTGTGACTTTTGAACTACTAAGGTTGAGTTTTAATCAAATTTACGTGGACAAACATTTCTTTAAAATGTCCCATGAATATCAGTGAAAATATACATGACACATTGAATTGGCAACCTCATCAATTAATAAGGAAAATTGACACTTTTCTCTATGAAATCTTGGGTTTGGTCCATGATGGCGTCACCAAAATGTAGCCACTGTGGCTCAAATAACTCATTCCATATACCTGCAGTACACTTTGCTGTTCTAGTAGGTGCAGACCTAGCAGGAAGTGAAAGAACCAGTAAGAAGCCAAGTACTATATATATTCAATACCTATTTATTTTCCCTTACCTTGTATCCAGAGGGGGAAAAAAAAAAAAGTAAAAGAAGGCTCAACAAACAAGAATTTTTGCTTTTCATTTCCTCCAGTGGTCCTCAGCAATGTGGTTTAATCTATCCCAGCTTTATGGATGATTAAGCTCCAAGCTTCTTTACCTGAACACTATGGAGATTAAAAAAATATATAGAGAGATAATATAGAGATTAAATATATATCTGAGTTCTAGATGCAAAGGCACTGGGACTTTCAACTGTGAAACTGCTGAAACTATTCCATGGGCCAAGCGATAAACTTTCTGAACAGTAAGTACCTAGGCTTTGTCACGACTATCCACTAGCTGCCACAGTTTTGTTTACTGAGTGACATCAAATAAATTTGATTTGTCAATGCTTTGACAATTTTCATCATTTGCACTAAACTGTACTCAATGTTACGCATTGTTGCGGTTTAAGCCCAGCCACGCAGTCTCTCATTCTCCCCCTTCCTCCATCATCTCCCGGAGGGATGGGAAGAAGAATCAAAAGAATGCAACTCCCACAGGTTGAGATAAGAACAGTCCAGTAACTAAGGTATAACACAAACCACAGCTGCTACCACCAATAATAATATTGACAAGGGAAATAACAAGAGAAAAGAATACAACAGCTCACCACCAACCGATACCCAGCCCCACCCCCAGCAGTAATCTCCTCTTTCGGGTAACTGCTAGTTGCAGTCTGGGCATGACGTGCTGTGTTATGGAATACCTCTTTGGCTAGTTTGGATCAGGTGTCCTGTCTCTGCTTCCTCCCGGCTTCTCCTCCTCCCTGGCAGAGCATGAGGCTTAAAGAGTCTTTGGCCAGACTAAATATTCTAAGCAGTAGCTAGAAACATTGGTGCTATCAGCACTGTTCCCAGGCAGAAATTCAAAAACACAGCACTGCACCAGCTACCAAGGAGAAAAAATGACTGCTACTGCTGAACCCAGGACACATATATTCAAGGTGTTCAGCACTACATCGCCCATGTGTATAAAATTTCCAGATAGCACTGAGCCACAGACATGCATGAAAACCAAAAGCCATGTTTTATGCCAAAGGGCAAGCAGATATGCCATTCTAATATTAGCCTATTAGGCTTAAAAAGCTGAAAGGTACTGCTTGTTACTATCTCCAGTATCCATTTCCTAATAGGCTTAAATCAGTATCATCCTTTGGAGATGCCTACTAATCACTAAGAAGACAAGTTCACTAATCACCAACAAGACAAGTATCTTCTCTTCTGGCAAAGTACACCATGCATTACTTTCTTAACAGAATGTGAATCACCACATACCCTGACAAGCCTTTTTCATTGTTGCTGCTACTGCAGGTTCCCTTTACTTTAGTTAACCTTGGGTAAAAGGCTATCAGGAGTGTGAAAGTGGGGTGGTTTTCCTTCTATATTTGGCTATTCTGCAAGCAAAGGTACTGCACAAGCATAGCAAAAATTGTGCTTGAAGAGAGAGCAATTACAACATTTTGCATTCATATGTTTTAAGCTTCTGGGCACCATCTCGGAAAGATATCAGCTGCTGAAAAGTTCAGTTAATTTTTGCTTTGGGCAACAGTATATAATTATTTTTGGAGCCTGCACACTTTACACTTGCCCAGTCCAGAGGAATTTCTTTATTGAGGAATGCATGATTACTGTATTGCAAAACAGAAGATTAACATATGTTGTTTACAATTACCACTTAACTGTTCAGAATAGCACCCAGAAGAGTAAGAATTTCCTCTGTGTGCATTCTTAGAAGCACTAAGGCTTCCTGCATTAAACTCTCTTAAACAAGGTCTTTACAATTACACTGTCCTATTAAAAGACGAAATAGAAACTTCAGGCTCTACTATTCGTCTCTTTTTATTTTCTAAAGTAACTAGATTAAAGATGCTACAGCATCCCATGCAGTGGTTATTTGCAAGATCATGCATCAGATAATCTTTCTAACTGCCCTCATGAAATGGTCCGTTTTGCACTGACGCAGACATTTTCTGAATGTATCTGTTACTTGCGCTTTCTTCAGAATTTGTCCTTGGACCACCAATGATTAGTATCAAGAGATTGTTTTTCTTGCTGAAGGCACCTATCTTTCAGTTCTCTGTGCTGTGCTTTCTGAGGCTAATTTGTTTGTTGTATAAGCTTCATGAACTGTTGCAACTCTCTGACACCTTTGAAATTGCAACACCTTTTGCACATTTTGGGGTCAACTCTGCATCCATCGAAGACTGCTTTTGGTTGCATTATTTTGCATAACACTTGCTACCCATTCTCTTAATGCATCATTTAAACTCCCTCCAAACTGGGAACTCTCATTTAATTGCTTTAATTCTCCCACATATTCAGCAAATGTTTCATTTTCTTGATTCTATCTCTAAAAGCAGAAATGCTTTGCAATCACAAGTGACTTTGGGGATAGGCAATTTTGCAGAATTTCTACAGTCTCAGCAAAAGTTTTGTGTTTTGCTTTAATAGAGTCTGCAAGACTGTGCTACAAGACATAGTTTGGGTGACGATTACTCTCAGCAAAACAGCCATCTTTTACATAATTTTAAGATCATAAAATAATGTTCAAATCTTCCAATATAGGTAGCAGAATCCTCCATTAAACTGTCAGATACAATATCAGAATAATCACATTCAAAATAACTCCACATTTTTTTCTCTTACCGCTTAAAAAAAAAAATTATTATTAGCACAAGGGTTGAAGGCTTCTGTCTTAGGAGCACTCACCTGGACAAGTACCTTCTGTTTCACTGTATTCTGTAGCACAATTTTGTTCTCACTGCTGACAAGACTTTGACTACAAGAATAACAAGACCAGGAGAAATAAAAAGGCTACCTCGATGATCTAGAAAAGCAGTGTGCTTCTACTCTGATAGGCTTCTAATAACTGATGCATGGGAAGACATGGAAAGTCACCATGAGGCAGAACCTCACTTCTAAACACTCAGGCATGGCTCAGTCTTTAACTACCTGGTTACATCCAATATTAACCTCAAAACATGCTTATTCAGTGTTTAGGACAAGGGAAATCTGGTAATGAACCTGGATTTTGAAATTAGGGATGAGATAGGATATCAGATGTTATAATTTTTGTATGTTCACCATGAGGTTCAGGGCCTTAGATGCGTATGCTTGCACACACAACTGAAGTGAGGGATGCTGTGTGCTCACACAATGCTACACCCCACTAAGTAACTTATCCAGACTGGTGCCCAAGTCCAAGTTAATGATGGACATTTTTCACTGAAGAACTGGGAAGACTTCAGTCTGTGGGCCTGAGATGGGATCAAATTATGGCTTTTAATGGAAGTGTGGCTGGCAATCATTAACAGTACCTTTGCATATTCACAATCAGTTTATGTGGTTTTTAGATAACACATAGGGCAGGATTCAGCATCTCACTGAATAAAACAGCTTAAAGTCAACCTTTAGTTGACTGCATGAGCTGGATTTTAAAGCTCCCCTTACAACTGAAGAGGATTTGCCCAACAGAAGAGCTTAGAGAATGATCCAGCTTACCAGAGATAGACATGACTTATCTTTTTTCAGCTGCCTACACATTGGCATTGATTGCCAGGTAAAATTCCTTGTTCTAGCTGAGACCTTCAGGACCAATACCCTTGACTCTGGTCCTTCAGGATGTTTGAAGGAACTTCTTGAGAGCTGTTGGGATAAAGGACCTTAGGTGACATCAAATCTGTATGGTCAGGCAACTAAACTGAATTCTGTATGTTTACTTTAAAGCATGGTAAATGCTCTCTGCATTCCACCAATTCTATTTAACAAATCTTCATTGACTATCCCGAGACCTTGAATACACTTATCTTTAGAAGCTTACAGTTTTGTATTTTAACCTGTGAGCATAATCCCTTTATGTCTGTGTGTTTTCATACAATAACTCAGCTAGTTGTTTCCGCTATTGGCTTTTTTTATATCCCATCTTTAAAACCAGGATAATGCCACTCCTTTACTTCTGAGGTCCATTGTGAAGATGAACAATGGTTAAATGCTATAGTGAAGCGCATTATATGAGAGTATGAGGAGAAAATGAATAATTACCTTTTCAGTGAGGATTTTAATAGTCTTCAATGTATGCAGAATGACACAATGCAACAAGTAATAAAACACCTTTCTTCATATGAGTTAAATAATGAAGGGACGGTATCAAAAAAGAAGTATATGATCAGATAATCTGATCATGCTCACAGTTCATGAATAGAAGAAACAGACTCTGCAGGCAAGCTTCACTGTGGCATAACCTAATTCTGAGTCTTGCTTTTTCAGCTGTAGTAACATTTTAAATGTACTTTTTTACATATTTTATGTGCAGAACATTTATGGCTACATAAAACCTCCTTTACTTCCTTTTTTCCCCTTCACAAAAAACTAGGTCAATAGAATTTCATAACAATTTTATTTCATACTTTACTACTAAGATTAACAAACTGAAAATTTAGTCTATGTTCACATTTTATTTAACAATATTCTTTGGTCTGAAAAATACAGCAACTTCCTCATCTACTATTGCCACCTGCCCCATGAAAATCAAGATGAATGCTGGATATTTAAATGAACCACAGATCTTAGGACTTAAAAATAATTGTTTTATCATGTGATGTTATCAAGAAAATATCATGATGCTGCAGTTATTATATGACTGACCTGTTTGAAAACAACTATGAATACTTTTATGCAAATCAATGACATGAAAGACTAGAGGACCTTCCACAAATCACTAGTCTTCTACCATCATTGAAGGGCTAAATCTGCCTACATTAACTCATGACACATGTTCATCTAATACATCTATAAAAAAATCCAGTGACAGTGATGCCATTCCTCATGAAAATAATAATAATTTTATTGTTTGTCTTCATCTAGTAAAAGCCACAGCACAGCTTCATGAACATAAGCAGGAAGGAGAGATCCACTGACAGAAAACTTACAGCTTGAGTAGACCTGTAGGCATCAGCAGTCTACCTCCATGTCTGCAGCTGACCAAATTAATCCAGAGCCTTTTCTTATAAACAGACTTCTAGAACATGATTTGTCTGATTGATTTCATAGACCTACTTTAGAATAAGACAAACAGGGCCACTGACTACAGGGGTCAGTGTGTACAAGCTGTAAAAGGAGAAAAGGAAAAGTAGGTCCAGTAGAAGAGTCTGCATGGGACTACTGATAAATTCAGTCCCTGTGCTCAAGTGAATTTTCCTCCTGGTGTCCTCCTAGATAGTTTGAGACTTTCTGAATCTTATAGAATCCTAAAACTGTTCGGCTTACAAATAGGCTGATTGCTAGAAAGACCTCCTCATATAAACAGTGCTGGTTTTACCTCATACCATCACAAAGTTCAATTTTTTAAAAAGTTTAAAATAAATGTTTGTGGTGTTTTTCTTTAGTTACACAAAATGAAATTATATTTTGGCTCCCACAATATAACTAGCATGAACAAAGCTGAACAAAGCGAAATGTAGCTGAATAGACTATGCAACCAAAAGGCCATGTCTTCATTGTGGAATCAAAGGTGTAACATTAGGTCTTTACCCACCTCTCCTTCCAACCCTCAGATGAACCTTCTCTCAAGGGAAAAGATCCATGTGTTGACCTATATTTAGACTTTATTTCTGAAACTGAATATATTGGTTTAAATAGTCCCCAATGTCAAAAGTAAGCTGAAAGCCCAATGCAGGCTTTACTGGCTGGGTTTTTTTTTTTCTGGTATAGGCCTAATATAAAATATAATAATAGGACCCACATCCTACAAGACTGAGAAATTTGAGAATACAAATCACATTATTTTTCAATAGGAAGTATAACGATAATTGTCTTAGATTTTTAAGATACTGTCTTGTTTCATTAATTAAAGAAATGCTGAAGAATTGCAATACAAATGTTGTGATTTGCTTGAAGTTCAATCGTAAACTATTTAGAAGCATATATAAAAGCAATTATTACCCATTTTATTTGATATGAGGAGAGAGACAGCCATTCAAGGAATAAAAAGGAAAATTGCACAAAAATATTTCATACCTATTTGTTTGCTAGCTTCTATATAATGAGGAAGAAATGTTCCAGGTAGAAAAGAAAATAAAGATGTGTGCATGGTTCCTGCTGAAATGCATATCAGACATGAAAGTAACACATATTTCATCAAGGATTAAGAATCATCTGAAAGGATTTTGAAGAGGCTTACAGAATATTCAAGATAAAATATCTCAGACTTGGAGGTGGGTCTTGATGGCATCCAGATTTGCGATTGCAAATAATTGCTTTGCCTCAGGTTCCTTTGGCAGTTGGCAATGTTTTAGAAAGTTTGCCATCTAATCTTGTCCTGGGTTCAGCAGTAGCAGTCATTTTTCTCCTTCTTAGTAGCTGGTGCAGTGCTGTGTTTTTGATTTTGG
>WYDI02008452.1:0-44178 GCA_009867235.2 Psittacus erithacus | reverse complement strand
CCATCCCTCCGGGAGCCGAGGGAGGAGGTGGGGGGGCAGTGAGTGGGCTGTGTGGCAGGCCTTAAACCACGACAAATCTACATAAAACCATTTGTGATTTTGCTTTTTGTTAGCAGCTACTTGTGTCCTACAGTAAAACCACATGTATGCCATTATGCCAGTTGTATTTTAGAAGACTTTATAATTTGACAGGCACAACTGCTTTTTCTTCCTGACCACTTAAAGAGTTAAAAAAATTCTTATTCTGCTTTTCCAAATATTTTCTGTCTTTTGTTTCAAGATACGTTTGCTACAAGTCTATGACTTTCTGAGTACTGTAAAATAAAAAAAAAAAAAAAGAGAAATCAGAAAAAAATATCAGCAATTGAGCAACAAATTAAGTACTGCATAAAACTGAAAATTGTACAGAACACTAAAAGAAGAAAAGTATATAGAAATAGTTCCCTTCATAAAAAGTAATGAAATTCTGATTTCAAAGTGTGTGTGATTTATATTGTATTTTGTGTATTTGTGCATATTTTCTGAGGTATTTCTGTCTCAAAATTTAGTTGAAACTCAATAAACCCCAGAAATTCACAAAACCTGTGTTCTTTCTTCAGTACATTAAAAATTTTAAAGGGTCAAATTAGTGTCTTTGCAGGATATTTAGTGCTTGTGACCAGAAATGAGGCTCTTGTGTAAATGCTCATTAGCCAGCTGGAGGGTTCTTTGAAACTTCTAATGTGTTTACATGTGCGTAGATGGGATTTAAGTTACAATATCTCTCTGGATTTACACTGAACAATACTTTACAGGGTATGGAAATTATACTGTGGTTATGAGATTGGTTTTTTTCCCTTACCCTTTATAATCTCTCTATACTTCTATCTGTCTATGACTACTTATGAATGGTATTTTCTTAGAAGGGTTTGAAAGAATGTGGTTTCAGTAAACTGAGAACAATAAATGAAGCAAATACAGCTTAAAATAACAATAATTAATCATAAGGACCAATGGCCTTTTTTATTAAAACTGTATCTTGGACGAGTTTTATATTTCTCAATGTCAGCTGCAGTCATCATGAGCTGAAGAGAAACCTGGAATTCTGTTTCTTAAAATCTGAAGATTTTGAAATCTAGCCTAATCCAAATTTTGTAGGTCAGTCCCATCTGTACGTCATATAAAGCTAAAAGGAACTAATGAGTCTGAAATGACTAACGCTAGGTGTTGTTTATACCATATTGCTTCAGGCTGAATCTGCAGATTTTTATCGGAAGTATTGTCTACATTGCTTTTTGATCTGCTAATTCAACATACAGAAAATCATTTGTTATCAAATGAAAGGATCTAGAAGATACTGAACTTTGAAGAGACAGAAGTTCTTACAGGAGGACTTTACATACTGGAAAGTGTGAACACCCTCCAGCTAAGGGGTTTTTCTGTGATCAGAGTCCAAAACCAACAGTCCCATCTTGCTCTAAGATTCACAGATTGTGCCAGATCTTATATGAAGTATGACCACTCCTTATGCTGATGAGGAGGTGACAGTGTTAAACACAGCGGCAAGTCCAAGAAACGCAGATGAATACTTTGAGAAAAGCAGATGGCTGCAGTAAGGCACTAAAATGTTCCATACAACCAGCAGAACAGTGCTGACAGGAGGTTGGGTTGAGTTTTATAAGGTACAGTGATGAACACAGCTGGGAAGTAATAATAGCAGTAATAATAATCGTGAGTCCTGGTATGAGCTGTTTAGGCTCTTCTTGCAATTGTAGAGCCCTTGAGGACAGTAAGGAAACTGGAGACTTGATTGTCAAAGAATTGTTTTGCTGCTTATGTTCAGGGGCCTTCTTATAACAGAAAGTCACCAGAGTTGGATTCAGTCAAAACCATAGGCTTTAGGCTACCCAGTCATCAAGTGCTGGGTCATGAAGTGATAGTCTGAACTTTCAGACTACCTGAAGCTGCCACAGATAGGTTGGTTATATAAAACGGAGAGGGGCAGCATGGATAGTCAGTAGAAATGGAAAGCTCAGCAGGAACCAGCCTGGACTAGAGACAAACAGGAGTCTTAACAACCACCTCTCAGGTGCTATAAGTGCATGGAGCATTTTCTTATCTGAGGTATGTGACCTCTCAGATGAAGCAGCTAAGTCTTTCCCCCTAAAAAGCAAGCCTTTTTCTAATCATTTTCCTTTAAGGCAAAGTAAGTGAGGCTGCTCTCTTGTCTAGATAAACTCGTGGTAAGAGCATTTCAAGACCCAGTTCTGGTCATGAATGATGAGAATGGGAGAATTAAATCACCTTTTTCTATAAGTGCTTTATAAAACAATGTACTGCCTACTTCAGCTAATTCATTGTTCTCTAACATTCTCAGTTATTTTTCTGCTGGACTGAATATGATTCAAAATTCAGATGCAAACCGAAGAAGCAGAAAGACTTCAACTCTGTAACAAAGGGATTAGAATAATCAAATAGAAGTGGGATTAGAATAATCAGATAGAAGTGGGATTCCAGTATTGATGTGGTTTTTGTTTGGTGATTTTTAGGTGATTATGATAATGATAATAATAGTAATAATAATTATTATTATATGTTGTTGTTCTTTTTGAAATGAAATTACTTTTAGTGCAATGGACTTGTCCACTGAAGCATATACCTAGTGTCCCTACATATGTCGATGTTGTGGTGCATCCTCTCCCACCCTGGCACCCTCTGCTTCCCCAAGAATTCCTGTCAGGCCTCAGCCTCTGCACGTATGCCTGGAGTTGGATGGCTGGGCTCTCCGTGACCATTAACTCTAATTGCCTAACAAAGGTGGGAAGTTCCACACAGAAAACAGGAAGGTTGTATACTCCCTGATCATATCAGAAGTTCTTTTGAGATGGTAAATCATTACCTGAGGAACTGAAACAACCGACACAGAATTAAGGCCAGCTTGAAAATTTGCAACTGACTAAAGCCAATTAATTTTAGGACCCTGTAAATAATGGTCCCAAGAAATAGTCCTGGACAGCAGCTGGCTACGAAGCAGTGATCTCCCTTTGAGTGGGACAGCTCTCAGAGCCTGTAAACAATCAGATTTTACTAAATAAGGGGATGATCTGCCTGGGCTGTTAACTGCTGCTTACTGGCACTCAACCAACCCTTTGACCACTGAGGAATACTGAGAAAGCTGACATTAGTATTGTGCTATAATTTTGCTTTTCACTGCACCCAAGGATCTACATATCCGTATATCTCCATTTTAGTGAGTTGTGTTAGTTTAGATACTTAGTTGTAAGTGCATGTATATTAGCTTCAATGATAAATTGTTGTTAGAAATCCTGCGATTCAATTTAACAATACAAACTGCTGCTAAATGACATTTGTAATCCTTCAGATAAGTAAAATAGGAAGCTTAGAAGTGCAATGTGCCTATATAAAAGTTGACTAGACCCAGGAATGTGACCCAGACTTCATAGATGTATTCTACTGACTAGACTTTTAACATTGTGGATGCTTTCCTTCAGACTTTTTTTTTCTTTTTTCCCCCCACAAATTGTCGGGCTTTTAAGGTCTTCATTCTGAGTTTAATTACGAAGCAAACTAAAATGCCAGAGTCGATTCAGGCAATGATTTTCAGTTGTATTAGTCCACCCACTCTGCTGTTCAATCTGGGCACTTTCCAAATTTATCTGCAGAGAGAAGTGATGTTTGAACTGAGTTTGGAATACTGAGGAAGAACTGAGGAAAAAAGTGCTTCAAATGTGATAAGAACCAGAAAGAAGTCAGTTGTGTAGATAACAGTAAGCTCCTCTGCTCTAATTCAAGACCCTGTATCACCCATGGTGTGATACGGCAAAAAGATCCACTTCTTATATTTTTTCTTATTTATGTGTGTGTTTATGTATCTGTTAATTATGCTAGAGTGCTAAGCTGGCTAAATAAAATGCCACGAGAAATGTGTTAATATTTTTGAAAAAAACAAAAATAAATTAATAATTTTTATTTACTTAATGAAACAGGAGTGTATAAGTCATTCTTTGTGTACACCAGTGAAATGCAATTAAGAAATAGGGGAATAAAAGCTATTGTGAGCTTCTGTAGTTTTGAAAACTAAGAAAGAGAAGACCTGAATGTTACTAAACACTGAGAACTTTTCTTAGGATTTGTCCCATTCTGTATAGATTTTAAATCTTGACAAGGGAATAATTGGTATCTCAGAGAAAATGCTTTATCTGAGGAAAAAGACTAGTCATTATGATAAATTTCACGTAGGTTTAAAAAGGTTTTCTGAGTATCCTTCAAAATTTTTTTGAAGTTATTTATTTCCTTAAAGATGCCATCAATGGAAATCCTAGCTGACTTTAAAATAGCATGGGTTAAAGTGAGTCACTATTGATATTAGCTGAGTACTTTTAAGCTGCAAGAGTGTGTATTAAAATTCTGGTCAATGTAGTAGGTCTCTGACTAATCTTGCAGTATCAGAATTAACATATTTATTTATTAGTTGGTTGATTCTTCTATTCAGGGTGATTTTTTTTGCATATTTTGTGGACTTAACTGCAGCATTGCCAGGCGAAAAAACTAATGACAGATTCCTTAGAATCCTTAGAAGTGGAACTAGAAAAACTCCTTAGTGAACTCTTAATATCTACTGAGAGAACCTTGTTAAGAAACATTGTCTCTGAAATAATCTGTTCACTGTTGACATTATTAATCATAACAGTAGTACTGACAAATTGACAGATATGGCTTACATTGTCTTCAATTTTATTATTGCTAGCTAGTTTTGTATTCCTAATGTCATGTTTGTCTGCTTTTCACTGATAGTTGGATGACTAATAGGCGTAGCACTTTTTGAAAAACACTTTCTGCACATGCAAAACGGCAGTTTCAACATTTCTTACAAATAATATTCTGAAAGGTCAATTTCCTCAGCAAAATTAAGAAGACCAAATAGTCAGAATAACTTTCTCAAAATGTGAAGCAGACTAACTTTTTCATAACAAATATAAAACCCATAGATCCGTTCTACAGTACTCTCAACTTTTGTCTACTAACCCAATTATAATAACATCCAAACTACTTTGTATTTCCAATTAACAGCTGTATAGTTGCCTTAAGGGACTGTTAGATTTTTCCATTTGGTAAATATTAACACACTAAAGTGTCAGATGCTTCTGCAAGGATTGGAGAGGACAAGCAGAATAAGCAGATCATCATTAATCTCCTGGGCTGCTTACAGTTGTCTGTATTGTCAGCGAACTTTGCTGGAGCATGGGAAGTGATTCTGAAACTTCCATTCACTAAGTGAATGGACTATACATTAGATAGGAATTTGTAAAAGCAATCAATGAAATTATCATGAAAAAGCAATTAAAATTTTTGACTTCCAAATAATTTAGCTGTGAAGTTCCTTGCTGCAAGAAAGAACTGAAGAGTGGGACTTGGGTGATTTTGTTTCCTCTATAGCTCTTTCTTCTATAGTTGGATTTATAGCCTGAAACACCCCAAGTGTAAGATTTCTTCTGAGTTAACAAAAGCAAAATTTGGGAAAAAATGGCTTTCGTGTCTTAGACAAATAGCCTAAATACAAGTTTGCATCTATTATTCATTTTTAGAATAAGGTCTTGAATTAAAGCCAGTCCTAGCCATTTTCCACTGGTAGCTGAAATTCTAAGAATGTAACATCAAAACTATGATAGCAACATTTTCAATCCCAGTAAATTTGAAAAAATTACTATTTTCTAAATATATATGTTATATTCTCACACCTTGTTTTACCCCTGAACAATTGGCTGTGTCTTACAATATCTTACTCTCTCTTCAAAATTTAACTATTGCAAAGATTTTAGCAGCAGAATTATGACCAGTATACATGGATCTATGCCTTTATTGATGCTATGTGCTATCTATGCCCTTATTAGTGCTATGCATATTAATGAGTTTAATAAATTACACATATTTACACTTTTTTCTTTTTTAATAAGCAAAAAACTCATCTAGCTCAAGGAGGTGACTTAAATTATCCATGGTCTTGTTACAGTCAGGAATTATTTAATAGTAAGATCTTTCTGTGGATCTCAGAACTGCTTGATAAACAGCAGCATTTATTGTCAGTTATGTGAGTGGTCAATAATGAGTCAGTAACGTGACTCCACACTTGGAGTATTGGGTACAGCTCTGGTGTCCTCAACATAAAAAGGACATGAAACTGTTGGAACAAGTCCAGAGAATGGCCACGAGGATGATCAGAGGACTGGAGCACCTCCTGTATGAAGACAGGCTGAGAAAGTTGGAGCTATTCAGCCTGGAGAAGAGAAGGCTGCATGGAGACCTCCTAGCAGCCTTCCAGTATCTGAAGGGGGCCTATAAGGATGCTGGGGGTGGACTCTTCGTTACAGACTGTATTGATAGCACAAGGGGTAATGGGCTCAAACTTAAACAGGAGAAGTTGAGATTGGATATAAGGAAGAAGTTCTTTACTGTAAGGGGGGTGAGGCACTGGAATGGGTTGCCCAGTGTTAGCTGTGAATGCTCCATTCCTGGAGGTGTTCAAGGCCAGTTTGAACAGAGCCTTGGGTGACATAGTTTAGTGTGAGGTGTTCCTGCCCATGGTAGGGGGTTGGAACTAGATGGTCACTCCCAGAATAATCATGAAAAGCAGGAAACTGACACAAACTGCAATCACGACAGTGGCTGTGCTTGGAACAACTGAAAATGGGTGAGGATTAGCCAATTTGTGACCAGAGAGATCAGCAAACCTGTGGTGCACCGGATACACAAACTGCGGTTGTGCAGCTATGTGAATGGCACGTTCAATCAGGTTAGCGGTGTGGATGGCATTCACATCATCCATAGAAAAGAAACTAATGAGGATTCCCTCAGTAACATGAGTGAAGAGGGAAGAACCCAGAACTGAATCCCCACCCCATGGCACGGCACAGGACATGTGGCATACAGAAGCCCCCCTCCCTGGCAGCACTCTCGGGGGGGCCCAAGTCCTTCTTATCAAGGCCGCCACCCGCAGACGGTGTGATGCTGGTAACGGACCCCCAGCGCACTGGGACCAGGGCTTCTCAGAGTCCGGTTCCTTGGGAACACAGCCCAAAGCAGGTGGTATGCCCACTCATCGCCAGCAATAACTTGGAATGACATAGTATCACCAACAGTGGATGAAATGATTTATAAACTCCGAGAGTACAAAGACAATCTTACCCTTTCCATCATTTCAGCTGTAGAAAAACTGTCCCAGGACAGTTGAGAGATGATCTATTAGATCTATCCATCTCCCCATGTGTACCAAACCACATCTCAGCTATTGACAAAAGGCATCCTACTGTTCGAGAGAGAAGATATAGTAGCTATATGCCATGGGCCACCCTATGGTTTTACTTACAAGATCACGAAGAAGACATGAGGAAGTGGGATGGAAAACCCACCTC
Organism: Psittacus erithacus; assembly: GCA_009867235.2. Lineage (NCBI taxonomy): Eukaryota > Metazoa > Chordata > Aves > Psittaciformes > Psittacidae > Psittacus > Psittacus erithacus. The sequence continues at coordinate 36,769 of WYDI02008452.1, read as the reverse complement.
AGATCTGGAGGAACGGGTGTGTGAATTGAAGAGGAGAACAAAGGTCAAGGACAGTCATCCCATGAAAGATGCGGCTTCAGTCTCTGGTGAGCAGGTTCCCAGATGGAGTGGAAGAGCTGATTTTACACCAGCTCCTGTGATAAAGACTAACCCCTGTCAACAAGAATGTCGGTTGCCCCTGTACACAAGGGCAAAAGCAAAAAAGAGGCACAAAAAGCAGCCCATACAGCAAAGAAGGATGAAGTAATGACTTGTAATACAAGAGACTTTTTGATTATTGAGCGAGCAGCTGCTTGATTCTGGTTGCTGACTGGGCTTAAACCATGACAGTACTTTGTGGTGCCCAACGTGGGGCATGAAGGGTTGAGGTAATGATAGATCTGACTGGAGTGTGTCTAATCATATTTATGATAAGCATTTATTGTTTTCAGATTAATGGTAAAAGTACAGTAGCTATCCAAACCCCGACAGCAATAGACAGCACAGCTGCTGATGCTACTCAGCTGAACCAGCTGGAAGGACTAGGGTCCTTTCAAACCCTAACTATTCTATGATTTTTTGACTGTACTTTATTATGGAAAACAGAGGTTCTGTTCCTTTCATTAAAGCACGAATTTATCAAGTCAGTTGCGCTTATTGTCACCTTTGGGTACCAAAAACTCTTATATAACTAAGAGGATGACTGCTGAGGTAAATTTAAGTTAATGTTTTTACATGAATTGAAAATTTACTAGTATGAACTATCCCAGAGTTGTGCATCACATTTTCTCAGAGATCTTTTAAGAGCGAAAAACAAATAATACATGCATTTCTTCATATATTAAAATCTACATGACTAATTCTGATGCCACCTTTCTGGTGGCTTTCATTCTGTATAGGTTTTAACTGGCAATTGAGAAACGTATCTTAAAGACGTGTACTTATTCAGTGTCCATTAACAAAGAAAACACTAAACATGTTTACCACAAATCGTGGAGTTAACCCAAACTGCATAACAATAACATGCTCCTCTGCAAGCAGAATGGAAGAAGGTCTCTTTGAAAGCTAGAAAAACATTGGCAATCAAAAGCTACATGAAAGTAATCTAACTTTTATTACATACAAGGAATGTTTTCCCAGGAGTGCTGATGCCTGACAGAAAATAAATAAGAAACTAGGATAAAAGAAAGAAGGAAAGATTACTTGAGTTAAACTGCTCAGCCAGGTTTTCCTTAGCTGCACATACCCATGAGGAACTGTGTTTCTTCTGCGCTCAGCTACAATTGACAGAAATGGCAGCCAACAGACTTTGTTACAACCCACGCTGTTACTGTTCTGGCAGCTTAGTCTCCAGTTTTGCTACATCATTCCATATTCACATTTCTAAGCATGGCTATAACTCTGAAAGCCACCAGCTATCACTTCTTAAAGAACTCAAACCTGGTGCCTATACTTCAACAATTAGTCCTGAGGGAACATCAGCATGAGAATAAAAGAAAATGAATGAACAAAAAAGGATTCTTGTTTCAAATAATAATAATAAAAATCCCCAAAAATATAAATTGAATGGACTCAGGTGCTTTTGGTGTTGAAAGGTTTTTGAAAGGATTGGTGAGGCACTGGAATGAGCTGCCCAGGGAAGCTGTGAATGCTCCACCTCTGGCGGTGTTCAAGGCCATGTTGGACAAAGCCTTGGGTGACATGGTTTAGTGTGAGGTGTCCCTGCCCATGGCAGGGATGTTGGAACTAGATGATCTTAAGGTCCTTTCCAACTCTAACTATTCTATGATACTATGATTAAAAACTAAAGACTGTCTGCGAGTAAGCCATGGAAATGGAACTTTGAAATCACTGATCTTACTTTGGAAGAAGAATAATAGGGAGCTCTTAGCAAAGAAAAAATTTCCTATGGGCAAGGTAAAGCATGCCCTGCATTCAGTTTGTTAAAGAAGACAAGAAGCTATTAGCATGTGAAACACCTCTCTGCTGGCCAGGGCTGCTAACTGGTGAAGATAAGCAGATAACTAAACTTAGCTGTTTCTCTGCTCTGGTGTAGTGGGGAGTTGTAACGCGTTTTCAGCTAGAGAGGACAGAGTAACGGCGGCAAAAGGGCTGTTGAGACACAGCAGTATGGCTGCTGCTCCTCCTCCTACGCAAGCGCTCACCAGGTACCCTGATAACAGGAACTGCTGCATGAAGCAGGGAATTGCTCGGGCAATTGCACGGAGTGGCGTATCCCCAGCACATCCCCATGCTTCCTCACTCCATGCTGATGCAAGATCTCCTTTTCCCCAGCCTGCCTGCCCAATTTCTTCTTGGCCATCACTATTCTCCAGGCAGAGAGCAGCAGCTGCAGTGCAGATACATTTATCTCTGGGTGTTATTCATCCCTCAGGGAAGAGGCTGACAGCATGAGTCCTTCTGGGAATTACTGGGAAAGAAAGCTTACAAACAGGCAGGAAGCACTACGACTACCAATTGCATTGTCTGTCAGAATGCCTGCTACGGCTTTGTGGGCTATTATGTGGGCTGAACCCAGGATGGGGATTCAGGTCAGACAGCCCTAGGATGTCCAGGAAGATCAGGGATGAGGTAGAGCTGGAAATCAGCTGGAAACCTGGCCAGGAAGGCCCATTAGCTCCCTCAGGACCTTGACTTGGTAGGACTAATATCCTGTCCAGACAGCCAGGATCTGAAGTGAAATAGAATTAGGCATACTAGTATTTTTCTGCTTAACATTTCCTGTGGTTTTAGTTGAAAACCCCACAAAAGCTGCTATTATCAGGAAGATTTTCAAGACTTTTTTCTTTTTGAGAGCTACAGCAAGAATTGTTTTCCCTCTTCTCTCCCTCCCCCCTCTCCCCCCATAAGTCAGTATGTCTTCTCAAGTCACAAAAATAATTTCTTCAAGTTCAGTTTGACCTTATGATCAATTTGGGGTCAGTCCTTATTTTTACCCATGCTAGTTTTTCCATGCTTAGTTTAAGGACAGCAATAAATGATTGAAGCACCTTTTCTAATTGCAACTCCATTTCCATCTAAAGTGAGACTCTTCCTTGGTGATTACCAGACAAGCAGTTAAAGCAAAGATAGATGATTTCTGTGGTTCCTTAAGGCTTTACTAAATAAGATTGATTTCAGTCCTCTATCTCTTCTTTTTGTATTAAAAAAAAAAAAAAAAAACAAAAAAAAACTGCTGGATTTTTCTTTTTTTTTAATTAAAAGACCCTGTTCCCTTCATATTCCTAAAGTAAAGGTTGGTGTTTCTTCACCTGCTGGATATAAAATATACATTAAAAAAAATAACCAAACAGAAATGCAGAAGAGATCTCTACTTCTTTATATGATAGACTGAAAAAAAGACTTCTGCTTCTGTTAACAGTTTTATTCAAAACAAGTGATATTGCAGGAGGGTTTGATTTTTTTGCTTGCTTGTTGATTTGCTGGGCTTTGTTGTTGTTGTTCAGATGTCTTTATACCATATATTTTGCCAATCAGGGTATGAATTTTAGTGTTTAGAGAATGCATTGATTCATCTGTACTAGACTGCTAAACAAAATGTATTAGGAGCTTGCCATCAGCAGTATACAGCCATATGTGTTTAGAAAAAGCCATTAAGCTTTATTTCTCCATTTCCTTTGTAAATTTTAACAGAAAGACATTTAAGTACTTAAAAATTCTGGAAAGGTGTTCAGAGCATCTGTGCTTTTTTGAAAAGCAGCCAGAACATCATCAATGAATCTCAGCTGCACTATCTTTCTCAGCTTTGATAACAGCACAACGTTCTGTCTAGAAGATGATATGAAGATATTAGTGAATACTGGACTAAAATCTGTTTACAAGGGTTTAATGACAGAAAGCAAGGAAGGCCACAAAAATAAAGTCAGCAGGCACTTGTCTGCAGTTAGGCAAGCACTGATTCATAATCAAGTTCCATTATTAACTGCAAAGGGGCAGATTATTATGCCCTGTACCCAGTGGGGCAGTTAAAATCTTCCCTTTGCTGCAGAGAATAGAAAGCCAAAACCTGTAAACCTACACATTGTCCTTCATGAAAGGAGAGGAGAGGTAAGAAGTTGGTCAGGGAGTGACAAAGACTCATTTGGCTGCATTAGGTCGTAGACACCAGGCAAGGAGGAAGGGAAGAAAGACATTTCTGACCTTCTGGATTCTTTATCTAGTTCATGGGCCTGCATGGTTTTACTCGCAGTTTACAAACCAGTAGCTCCAGTAAAAAAATAGAATTTAGACTAGGAGAAATTGAAGCCACACAAGGAAGAAAAATAGCAGATGTCTTAATTATAAACCAATCTATCTAAATTAGACTAAAAGCCAGAGAAAATCCTCAATGTTTTCCTATCTGAGGTTCAGCAGGGTGCAGACCACAGTCAAGAGCAGATGTGTCTGCATACCAGACTGCAGGAAGAACTTTATCCTTGCTAACTCTGCTTCATCATGCCTAATCTTCAGTGTGCAACACAGAACCAACCTCTAAAGCCTTTGTTTTTACCTACCTTTACTCTTTTTCAGGCAGAGAGAATCTGGATAGCTTTTCTATTTCTGAGTCAATTTCTCAGGCATAAACTCTCTTTAAAAATAACAGACATATTGGCATCTGAGTCATTAGATGACCCTTTACAAAGCATGGGATAGGCAGAGAAAAACACCAAAATATATGTATTTTCTGGTCGTCAAGTTTTCGTGCATATTTTGGATCAACAGAAGTCTTGTTTCTCAAAATATATCAAATTAATGTTCTTTTGGGACACATAAATTCTGTTAGAACCTTGCTTTCAACCTAGAGATAATCCAGTAACAGCGTTATTTTACATTAGATTTCTATTGCAGCTCAGTATTTGTGGTGAACTTGAAAGAAAAAAAGATATTTAAATTAAGATCCGAGTGTCATACTGAGCAATTTTTCAGTATTTCAGTAGAAAACGTTTTGTTTTGTTTTGTTTTGTTTTTAAGAAAGTGGTGTATCATTTCAGAGGGGTTAAGTTAGTACATTTATAGGAAGGAATTTCTTTAATGGACACTGTGCTAATAAAGAATTATTGGATTTGAACTCTGCTATACCACACCCAATCCCTTCCTCTGCTAATACATTCCTTCCTCCTTGGACATGTCCGGTAAGCTTGCCAAAGAGAAAAGAAAAAAAAAAGGGAAAACAAAAAAAAGTCATTTTCTTAGGAGCTGGCAAATTTGCAGCAGTAAGGATTTCCGTTCTGACAAAGGATGTATAAACCTTTAGGAATCTGTTTCTCAGAGCCCTATATATACAAGCTATAACTTGAAGATGTCTATCTCGCAGTGTAAGAAAAGCATTTGGAAAATCTTTGCATCTAGCTTAAAAAGTATGTGCTTTATTTCATTATTTATATAAGGCACCTAATGTCTTATTTTATTCTTATCTTCTTTTCCTTTATTCATTCACAGCTCTTTTTCTATCAGCATTCAATGAACTCCTTTTTATCCCCTAAGACTCCAATTTTGCAAAGCTGTCCACTGTGAACCTTCCACTACAAACCTTCATTTACAGCTCTGCAATATCCTCCCTTTCCACTACACACAGAAGCTGTAGCGGAGGTGGTCTGACAATGCTCTTTCCCTTTCCCTGGAAAGGCTCCCAGCCACAGCTTTCAGTATAGGAATGAATGAGTGGCAATAAAAGTAACATAGATTCACACTCTGCTGCCTCTTAAAAAACAGAGTGAGAAGATACCACTTCATTACAGCTTTCATGATCAGTGATAGATTCCTATCAGTGGTTTTTGTAGATAAAAGTGGCACAGTGGAAAAGACATTGTAGGAGATCTGCAAAAGCTCTGATTTTTATTCTGCTTGAAACTGGAGATACCACATTTCTCCTTTCTGAAACATCTGTCAGCTACATACCCAAGGAAGAAATCTAACACTTTGTGCTGTTTAAAGTTCTCTTTAAAATGGTGCTAGTGACTTCCATGGGTTTTTTCATGATGGTTGAATCTTAAGGGCAAAGTAACCTCACATATCCAGACTATAATATAGAATGGCAACCTTCGATCTTGCAAATGTTAGAAAATGCCAGCATCTTAATGGACCACTAGTTTCAGTGAAGTCAGTCAGGCTCAGATGATACTCTCTGGCAACCTCCTGCCTAAGAAAATAATAAAACTGATAGAATATCAAAGTAATTACAGTGAGAATTGCTACATAATCATCTCAGACCTGGACAGTGCTATGCTGTTACCTCTATGAAGACATCGTCCCCCCAGATGTGCTAAGGGAACTTACTATTATGAATCTCAAGCCAAATGCAGAAAGTTGCAGTTACCCCAGCTCCTGCTATGGAAGCTGCCATCTAGTGTAGGATTTCTGACAAGTAAACTGCGAGGAAGAACTGGGACATAGTGCTACTGGTGAAAAATGAGTTCCAGGAGAAAGCAGGTAACAGAAGCTGTTATCTGCTCCTAAATCTAGATGTTTACCAGAGGAATAGCACTTTTCAGAAGAGAAGGAGAATAGACAAGGGACCTACTAGCCCACCATGGCCTTCAACACACGCAGCTCTTCTAGAGAAGGAGGTTGTCTTAAGGGAATCTTCCATCTTAGAAACCTGAGTGGAGAATTTAAATAGAAATCACACCTTCTAGATCATCTAACCCTAAACAGTGTCCCTCAGCACCATTAAATCTGTTTGCTGATAGGATCAATCTCTATATATTTACAGTCAAAAGATCAACAAGGTAATGGCAATTTTAAGAAATCTTAATCACACGCACCAACAAAAAATTATAGATTATGTCAAAAAACACCCATATCTGGTCACTCTGACACCTGAGTTATGCACACAGAAAAAGAATATAATACAATATTGATGAGCCACAATTATATGTGCCATTAAAAGTCATTAATTTAATGGAATAACTTCTCATTATTAAGACCCAAATGATTGAGCTGTTCTGGCCCCAGATTTTGTAACTCAAATGCAGACATTTCAATGTGACAAAGTATCTCCAAATGCCTCAGAAGTATATTTGCATAAATAAATGAAAAAGTTCCTGTAAGGGACTGCAAAGTGAAAGATACTTACCCCAACATGGCTTGGCAGTATTGGAAACAAGGCTTGGTTGTTGGAAGATTTTCATATCCAGGCACGGAAAACTTCCTAAACTTCTCAAAAGTAAACAGAAGGAAGAATTTCACAATCTGGTACTTCTAATCACCTTTCAGAATCGCCCATGCCAATTCTGCAATATGCACAGGACTAAAAAGAATGCAGTTCTGTGAAGTGATAGAATTAGTGAAGATTCTTACTTAGCTGAAAATAGAAGTTCGTATTTTAATTATAACAAACACCAAAATCAGTCATAGAATCATAGAATAGTTAGGGTTGGAAAGGACCTTAAGATCATCTAGTTCTAACACCCCTGCCATGGGCAGGGACACCTCACACTAAACCATGTCACCCAAGGCTCTGTTCAAACTGGACTTGGAACACCGTCGGAGATAAAGCATTCACAGCTAACACCGGGCAACCATTCCAGTGCTTTACCACACTAACAGTAAACAATTCTCCATATATTTAATATAAACTTCCCCTGTTTAAATTTTAACCCATCACCCCTTGTCTTATCACTACAGTCCCTAATGAAAAGTCCACCCCCAGCATCCTTATAGGCCCCCTTCAGATACTGGAATGCTGCTAGGAGGTCTTCATGCAGCCTTCTCTTCTCCAGGCTGAACAGCCCCAACTTTCTCAGCCTATCTTCATAAGGGAGGTGCTCCAGCCCTCTGATCGTCCTTGTGGCCCTCCTTTGGAATTGTTCCAACAGCTTCATGTCCTTTTTATGTTGAGGACACCAGAGCTGTACACAATATTCCAGTACACAGAATACAGCTGCAGCTTCTGTGCCAGGAAGTTTTAAGCCAGCCTGCATGATCCAGAGGTCCCTGAAGTTAGTGGAAACTTTGACATTCCACTTTCTAAAGTTGAAATTTGGTCAGCAGTGTATCAAACCCTAATAAAAGTGGAAAGAAAAAAACCCAATGCAATCCATCAAAACAAAACCAAGCAAAAAACCCCACAACCTTTAATGAAATAATAACACTATATGAATTACTATATCTTTCAAATAACTTATTCAATTTGCTTCAAATTCATCCTATAATAAACTATGTTGTTGAAAAAAAAGATATGCAAAATTCCAAATTTTAAGTAAGAGGAAAATATAAAATCTGTATTCTAAAGGCAAAGTTCTTACACATACTCATGAAAAGGCTGAATTTAACTAACTGTTCTTTGAAAAATTGCCTGAGTCAATAGCTCATTGACATCCTTAACAATATCTTAATTATTAAGTTAAATAGCAGACTATGGAATATTTATTATTTATTTTCTTTTAAATTTATTTTCTAATGTACATTAATAGCAGTCTTCTATTTAAACATTCTCATTTTAGCTGAGGACATGATCAGTACAAAGAAAGTCCTAAAATCTCATTTTTTAATAGGACCTAATATGTTGTTGATATACTGAAATTGCATTCTGTCCAAGAAAACAATGATCTCAACAGAGTTTCAATGGAAATTTCACACTGTATATCAGCTGCAATTGAATTTCATGTTAAGGGCATTAACTGTCATCTCATCACTTGTTCTAAATACCTTATACTAGGTATAAGATATATGTACTTAAATGCAGTTCATTATTAGGAACGAGAAGAGAGAAAATTTTATAGCTTTTAGTTATCCTGGTTTTATTGCAAAAAAATATTGTCAGGTGTTCCTTTTGTTTTCTGTAGGAAGTAGAGGCATATTTTAACTCATTTCCGCTTTATTTGTGACCCATGTGTTTTAGTGCATTTCTCAGCCCAGCATTTTTTTCTGTTATTAATAATCTGTGCACTGTTCAATAGTTTATGTATAGGAACTGGTTAACATGCATCTATAAAAATGTATCCCATTTCTTCTTCCAGTTTCCCCATATACAAAATGAGAAGAGTGCTTGAAAAATTAGAATAGACTCTGGAAGTAACCCCCCAATAATTCAGTTAAGTCACTTGAACTATGCTCCTGGAGAGGGAGCAGTGGTTCTCTGGACACTCAATTACAAACTATAAGTTTTCAGCTTGCATATGATGGGGGTGGAGGGGGGGGACAAAAAAAAATTACTTCTCAGACCAAACCCAAAATTTTACAGCAAGAACTGAAACTTCCCCTGTATCTTTAAAGGTATAGTAACGTTGTCATTCTTGAAAGTTTCACTTCTGGTGAAGAAGAGAAAAGGAGAAAGAGCACCCTGCAGCTGTCAAGGAGCTGGATACCCCTCTTCAATTCTGGCAAAAACACACCAAACTTGAGAGATTTTGCACAATAGGTTTTAGACTTCATGGATCCATTTTGCCAATAGGTTTCTGGTAACAACTACTAGAACTCAAAATCAGAGCCCAGTGATAATCAGAAATTTTCATCAGTCCTAGAAATATTTTTTGAAGGAATAAAAAGAAATGTATTTAACTACTGAAAATTTCCATGGGGTTATTGCATGAAAGTAAGAAATTCATTATATACATCCAGAGATACATCAGCAAAGCATGACTAGATGACAAAATTATAACAATTCTGGTTGTAGAAAGTGGAAGTAAATGAGAATTTGCATTTGCAATCTTCCCCAATGGAAAATGAGTATGTCCACATCACCATAGGTACATTTTAAAGAGCTTGGAGCTGATACTAAGTTCCTATCAGTTCTACTTTTGTGTTTTCTTATAGAAAAAGAATCAGCTGTTTACTGCAGAAACAGGTCCTTGCGTGTGATGTGAACTCCTTAAAGACTGTTCTGGCTGCTACTTACTTACACCATGAAACCACCTTTCTTTAATAAAGTTGAGCCACCAATTACGCCTTAGTTGAGTCCTCACACTGTGATCCAAACAATGAACATCTTGAAGAGTAAATCCAAAGACAAATGCAAAGCAGCAACTTTCGAATATGTCTGGCACTGAACACTTTTTTACTGTTTAATATTATTCAAACTTAGAAAGAAATGTTATTTTAAAGCTGGTGTTAATTCAATTAAAGCTTTTTGAATCAAATAAATGTTAAAAATGTGGAGTAATTTGTTATAAATTTGAAAAAAATGCAAAACCAGAGCTTCTTTAATTAAAGATATCAGTAAGATCTAAAAGATGATACACCGAATTTAAGAGTCAAAAATAAAGACTGAAAAAAAATGTACATCTTAGAACACTGCAATAAAGAAAGTAAACTCATATTTGAATATTGCAATAAGTTCATGGAATATTGGACTGATTTACATTAGAAATTCACTTCAGATGAAAATTACTGTAGGCCTGCAATGACAAGAAATTCATGGCTGGTAATCACCAGCAGAAACTTGTTCCTGCTGGCTGGGATCCCAAAGCTCAACAAAAGAATGAAATAAGTCCATCATTTGGGATTACACTGGAGCAGGTATCTATTTGAAAACTGTCTGAAGTTTGACCTGCTCATTAACCCCTATTTTGAGAGTTTTAAAGGAAGATGGCACTTCCGTGAGTGTGCCGTCTGCTACTCTAAAATATTCATGTTAAACAGCAAAAAGGAAAATTCCTTACTACAGTAAGCTAAAATATGCTACTTACAAATTGCCTTCTGCCTTCACCATAGAAATGAAACTTATCTGTGTGAAACAGCTTATGAAAAAACCCCACACACCCAGGTGATTTTATATATAGCTTTTACCTGAGATCTCATCAAAGAGAAGAAAAGCCTATTTTATATTCAGCTACCTCTTCATAAAATGTTTTTGCATCAGTAAAGCAGAATACATTTGGAGATTGTCACATTTCACTTCTTAATGGACCTGATCTGGCATACCAGAGAGAACACTTGGGACCATTCCAGAATTAATTATTTAGGGAAATTTTATCAACCATAATCTTTGAATCCTTCAGTAGATTACCAAAAAAACCAAACAAACAAAAACAAAAACCCAAGAAAAAAAAATCCAGGATTTTTGTTTACATTAATTGAAGACATATGAAGTGGGGATTTTTGTTTGTTTTGTTTTAAATTTTATTTCCTTAAGTACTCCATGAAACTTGGTAATTTTAAAATTCTGTTATAGTCCATTCTGAGTTTAATTGTGCTAATTCAATTTCTTTCCATTAAGACCTTAGTTCTGTTTGAGTGAACACACTACATGACTCTTAATTTCCAATATATTCTTTGCTAAATTCTGGAAAGTATTTATTTAATTAACTAAGATTAGTCATGAAGTGAGTTGAAACCTGTAAAAAAATTCCTTATTGGATTCCAGTGTAGCAAATTTTAATTTTTTTTCCTGCCAGATGAATTATATAAGTGCAACCATCTTCAACTGAATTATCAGAATTTGTGTAATGATATAGTCTTCACATATAGAAAGTCTTACACATCCACTGCAATTTATCACAATGCCCCTTTAACACTAGGGAGAGCTGAATATTTAGAGTACCAATGTGTCACTATATGATTGCCAACTTAATATGTGCTGTGTGTAAACACTCAAAACCTGCAAATTCTGATCCACTTATTTTCTATTTGTCCTTGTCTCCTGAATAACCATTTGGTTCTTTAATCCTCCCTATGAATTTCAAAAGTAGTCTTAAAGCTAGACAAATTTATGGATGTTTTATGCCAAATGAGTTCCTAACATGCATGGCTGCTGGAAATGCAGACTGAGAAAATGATCAGCTCTGTATAGTGTCACAACCTAATATTCATGGGGAACTGAACATGTTCAAATCCCCAAACAGCAAATTCTAAAATGAAAACATTTGCTCTGCAAATAACAGCATTTTGGAGGCTATGGAAAGGACATTCTGGTTTGTAACTTGAGTACGTTTTGGATGATTCATATTAACTGCCTTACTGAAAAGACGAAAGGGTATCACTTGTGTATACAAAACCTGTGTGAAGCAAAAAAACAATTCATATTAAGGGAGCTACAAGTAATCAAATGTGCAATGTAACATGCTGTGAAGATGATAAGATTTGCCTACTTTTCTGAGAACTTTGGAATTAAACAGCAATGGCTCTCCTGATTACATTGTAACACTTCAGTGGCAAAATTGGACATATTATCTTTTTACTACAAAGGAGACTTCAAAATCTGTCATTACTTGTGTAATATTAATTAATCTGAAAGGCAGCCCTTTCAACAGCTGGATCTAAAAGACTAGCTGATGTCTACTGGTGGAGAGTACAAAATACCAACTTAGAAAAATTGTAGCGGCTGCTGTCTGAGATGGTAATACTTTTCTCCAGTATGAGTTTATGTATGTATGCAAGCCGCATACATGCTTACGTATACATTCACACTAAGTGTATATTTATGCATGCTAATGTCTCAGGTGTAAGGATTTAAAAGGATAAAAGTTGAGCTATAAAATACCTTCATTTTGGCATAAAATTAATATATTACAAGAAGTGTAATGATATGCAACAGGTACAATTTAAGTGCAAAATTTCTTGTTCTTTCGGGGGATTTTATTCTTTCTGAGCAAGGCTAAGTATTGTGAACTGTAGCACAATATTCTCAGTAATGATAAAATAAAAAATACGAAGACTGACTGATGTGATGGATGATGTCTGACAGAAAAAGTCAAAGGTCCTGTGAAAAATTATGCAACCAGAACTGCTGGCAGGGTTACAAAAGACGCTGGATGAGTGATGAGCACCAAGTAGAGGGACTTGTGTTTCCAAGTTTTAGCTATTTTTGAACAACATGAGTGATGAATGTACACAGGAGTTAAGGAGGTAAGAAACTAAAGTTGTAGGAGTAATTCCAACTTTTACACATCATAATTTTGTTTATTTCTTGGCTTTGTCCCTCCAAGACTTTCCAGTTAGTGTTGGATTTTTGTTCTTTTTTATTTTTGCCTTTTGAGCACAAGATGAGAACGTAGGCAGTTTGAGAAATGGTTAAGACAAAAGGAGTTTTTGTCATGCAGGCCAAGTATGTGACATGATGTTGTTCCTGTACTCTAGATTCAGTCCTAGCTCAAAACTGGATTTTCCAGTATTGATTTTCCAAAATTATTTTCCATTCTTAACTTCATTGTAAGATGTAGAAATCATAGATTTTTAGAGTAGTTTAGTTTGGGAAGGACTTCTGCTGGTCACCTGGTCTAGCTACCTTATAAGGCAAAGGTCCAGATTCAAAGTTAAAGCAGGTTGCTTGAGGTCTCTTATTGTTCAGTTATGAATATCTCTAGGAGTGGGGATTTGACAGCCTCTATAGATAACCCTTTTGACTGGGGTCTTTGTGAAATTAAAATGTTAAATATCCAGTCACAATTTCAGTTGTTCCAGAGTGTGTCTATTGGCCCTTATCATGTTTCTATACATTTTTGAGGTGAGTCTGGCAGTTTTCTCTACACTTTTCTACTAAGGGTTTGTAGGAACAAATATGGTTTGATCCTACTCTTCTTGAGGTTGAATGGTCCCAGCTCTCCCAGCCTCCTCTCAGACACACTCCAAGCCCTTAAAGACCATCACAGCCCCTCACTGGACTTATTCCAGTATGTCCATGTCTTTCTTGTAGTGGGGAAAGATAACTTCCCTTCACTTGATGCTCTGCTTAATGCAGCCTAGCAAACTGCTGGCCTTCTTTGCTGCGAAGGTGCTTTGCTGGCTTTCAACTTTGCATCCACCAGGAGCTCTTGGTCCTTTGATTCACAGGAGCATGAAGCCTCACCTAATACTCTTTAACAACATTTGATGAAAAAAGGTAATTTTATACATGTCAGATGCAACAATAAACATAATTCTCGAGAGCTATCAAGAGCATTCCACTGTGCAAAGAAAAAACTAAGAAAGAAACATATCAGTCTGCTAAATTTTTTTTTTCTAGCTTGTTGAGGAACAAGCAATGGACTCATCTTGTTTTTATTTAGTTATACAGAATTAATTTCAAATATGTAATTGTGAATTTGCAGGTTAACATTTTCTTTCCCTGTTGGTCAATACAATACCAAACATTATAAAATTGAGAAATATTTATAATGTAAGAACATCATAGATTTTCATAGCATGGGGAAATTTTAACATTACAGAATTCTTCAGATATTGAGCTATATGCTGTATTTAATGTTTGACTTTCTGTGTAGCAATATAGAAGCAGGGAAGAAGAGTGTGCTTGCAAGGCAATTAAAGGAATTGGTTTGCACTGATTAAGGTTGCTAATAAAAGACCAATGCTCCTCCCCCTGAACAATTATCAAAATCAGAAGCACAGAGGAAACAGTGTACATGTAATGGCATGTAGAAGAAATAGATGTGGATAACTTTTATATATTAATAACATATACTTCTAAAATGTCATAGCACAACCACACTGCAAAGCTATGTTCCTATAATATTCTACAGGGGAAAAGTTTTATACTTCCTCATAAAGCTTCCAAGTCCCTTATTGCTATTTTCAAATTAAGCTATCTCTGTCAGTAATATGCTAAGACACTAAAGAAGACAAATCCAATAAATGTTTCATAAAACTATGCAAATTAATAACTAGACTTAATCCACCAGGGTCTATGAAATTTTATATAGTAGCTGCAGTCACAATTAACTGTACAGTAAGAGACTAGCTCTGCAAAAGAGCAGGTGAAACTTTCATCCAAAGTATTAGAAAGATAACACTTAGACTGGTTATAGATGGAAAAATGGCATCATAAAGTACAAAAAAAATAATAAATTTAGGGTATATCATCTTTACATTGCTAACAGAGTTTTCAGAAAAGAAGTCAATAGTGTGGAGGTCTTGACTATCTATCTTCTGTACTGGTAAAAAATTCATGACTTTACTGACAAAAGTTAGTGAATCACCTACCAGAAGCCTGAAAATATTTGAAAGGTAAAAGGAAATCTATGCTAAGCTTTCTTAAAAAGAAGCATTCTCACATTTCTTGTTGAGATCTGGTTCAACATCCTCTAATGCCAGTAACACATTTTTGGAACATGCACCAATGAAAACAGTTTCACCCACTTAATAATAAAGGAACAGGAAAATATTTGGAGAAGTGGTTAGGAACACCACGTTCTTTGGTCCGTGCATTTGGACTCACTTCCCAACACAGTCTTCTTGGTCCTGCTTGCTGTAATTACAAGAGTAGAACTGTGATCTCAGTCCCACAGGTACGCCTGCTATGAGCTTTTCTGAAATATTAATATGTTGGGCTTATATGTCTTTGGAGATTTTATCTAGGACTCTGTGTCCTCTATGGCAGAAACACAAAGTACTGTAGATCTTTCTTGCACTCTGGGTCCTTCCCTTTCCTGCAGATACACAGACAAACACTCTCCCTGTGCATATAAAACATAGATCTCTTCAGAGAATTAGTTTAGACATTAGAAAAGCAACCAGAGCACACTCTCAGAAAGACATGCAATGCAGACTACATGGAAAGCTTTACTTAGAGACCAGAAATTCAGTTTTCTGTAGAACAGAACTCACACTGACTTCAAAGACATTTTTTTAAATGAGAACTGAAAACCTGCCAGAATAAATCTAAATTTAGACCCTGATAAACATTTCTTGTAGATGTTGCTTTCTGTGGAAGAGGTATTGCAATGCATAATAGTGGCAATTGATTTCTTTCTTTAAGCTGACAGCATTATGTGTTAGTCCTTTTACAACATTGTCACTTGGCTATCATGGTTCCTATGTCAGTCTTGTATTGACAGAACAACTCAACTGCAGTATACTTAGCTAAATAATTGAAACCAAAATATTTCTGAAAAATAATAGGGATCTCCAGCAAATATAGTAAGTGTGAGGATTCCTCAGATATTTTTCCCTGTGAATGAACCACACCGTCAAATGACTTGGCTCCTGAGTTTCTTCAGGCTCTGATCTCCCAGATCCACTTCTGAGAGGCCCAGAGAGGCAAGTTTGCCTCTGTCTATGCAAAACACCTCCACCACTATTCTAGTATGTTCTATCTTTTTAATGTCTGCACATGCTGTCACTGCAAGACCAGCATTCCGTCATGACTCTGAGCAGGAAAGAGAAAGTAAACATGCGTGCATATTTAGTGTCTTAGGGACATAATAAGTATTGCAGAAAGGGTGTGAAGTGTAGTTGTTGCCCACATCTAATCCTTTAAAGAGGGGTGGGCATGACTTCTCTGGTCTCTAACCAGCAGGACAGCCAAATATTAAGCTGTGAAATTACTGTCTTTGATGATGTTGATTGAGCAACAATATTTATCAACACTTACATGGTATTCATCACACAAATTACTTAGAATAAATTTTCAAGGTCTTTTAGACCTCAATAGAGCCAGTTTTATTTTAGGGGGAGTTGCACTGAAGACTTGAAAAGCGTTTCTCTGAGTGTTGCAAAATAACACTCATAAACAACCATTAAGACCCTGACTTCTGATGTATGCCATCATGCCATCTGATGTTATAATCATTCTTACAAAGAGGGATTTCTGAGTGTGAAAAAGTATTTCCTGCACATCACTCATTGCTCTTGTGAAGTGTTTAAAAAACAGGTTCATTACAGAAAATGTTTCCATACTATTGACGTTTGGTGGAAAATTTTCAAACATCTAAGCATATAAATCATAAAACTAAAACATATCATAAAATCATAGAATAGTTAGGGTTGGAAAGAACATTAAGATCATCCAGTTCCAACCCCACTGCCATGGGCAGGAACACCTTACACTAAACCGTGTCACCCATGACTCAGTTCAGCCTGGCCTTGAACACTGCCAGAGATAGAGCATTCACAACTTCCTTGAGCAACCTGTTCCAGTGCCTCACCACCCTCACAGTAAAGAACTTTTTCCTTATATTTAACTTAATACCCATGCAACATTGATGGTTAAACACACGGACTAATGGTTGAATTTTTAGACAAAGGCTTACTAAAAAAAATAAAAAATAAAAAGTCTGAGCCGCTCCACATTTGTGATTTCAATATTGCATAAGAAAAAAGTAGCCTGAAAGAAGATCCTCCTCTACACAACTTCACCGGGAATTGGTCTGTCTGTTGTTAAACAAAACCAATGAAACAAAAAACATAAACTCATTTCTGAACCCAGAATGCATGTTCTAAACACTCAAAGGTATTGGGGTCATAGACTGCAGGGTTTTGACCATCAAACTAATAGTAACCACAAAGCACTACAATGTTGTAGGATGGTCATAACTTAATTGAGTCCTACAGGACACAAAAGTCTTCCCCATTGAATAATCCAGTTCATTGTCTTGGCTGTCCATGAATTTCTCAGATGGGCAATTCATGCAGCTGATCACAAGTGACATTAATATGCTAGCTGTCATGTAATGCATTTAAACTTGCCTTTTGCTGTACAATGCAAATGCGTTTTCTCTGAGAATTCTGAGTGCAGCTTAATAGCCAGACAGGAAATGGGATAATTGGTTAAAGACATTCACAGTGCATTATTAGTATTTTTATTACTACTATAATTTAATAGTGTCCTTGATTTATGAGACAAAGGAAAAATGAAAAGGCATCATGTATCTTTCCAGTTGCCCTAAACTGCTTTGCATCCAGAAATTAAAGTGCTGACTAAGATGCTATAATGAACCTTTGGAATAGTCATGATTATTTTCCTGATTTAGCATTTGTATTAGTCTCAGCATCTCTATGGTCATACCACTGCTGCTGCAGATGAAAGCAGTCAATTAACAACTGGAGTATAGTTTTACCAGCACTTCAAGCTGCATTAGGAGTTAATTTGTAAATTTTGCAGTTATCAAAGCCATATTTGGGTAAGAAAAAAAAATCTTACAGAAATTAAAAAGAATAGTAACCGAAAAAACTTAACTTCAAATGTAGAAAGTTTCTATGGCAAATTGCCTTGTGGAAACTCTTAAGCTTGCATTCTCCTTTGCTACTATTTTTATAGCATCTTCGCTCGGTTTCTTTTATTGTGGACATGTGTGTGTCATGTTGTATTTTCTAAGAGATAGCTGTTAGTCAGATCCAAATTTTTTTACCCAGGCACTATGCCTGCCAAAAACAATGAGTTCTGCTGGAGCGAATAGAAAATGGAGGATCAGGAATGCTGAGAAAAAACATCAGAGGAATGCAAGCAGTGACGGGGAGTTGAACATTAAGGAGATGTAAATCAATAATTTATTTTCTTCATGCATGTTTGTATTGTGTTTTCTTCTGACATTTTATAACTGCTTTAGACATATCTACAAACTTAGAATGGCTATGCAAAGCAAGATATTTACATCCTCTTCCCAGTCCTTTGTTGGACTTAAAAGACTTAATTTCATTGGCAATCTACATGGAGGAAAGTTGAAATTATATTGAAATTCACTAATCAGAAAACCAAATAGACACAAGAAATCTAATGTCACTAGAAAAATATTAAAATTGGTTATTAGGTGGGTGGAACTTTCTGTGTGAGTCAACAATGGTCTGAATCAGTCCTGTACCCATGTTCTTGCACGGTTACAGGATGTATAGCTGTGAAAGGCGACATTGTCATTAGACACTTAGTCAGATCCAGACTGGACAAATGCAGCCTAATAAATCTCAGTGTGGTGAGTGGAATTCAAAATGAACTCTCAGTGGCAGGAAGAAAGATGAAAAATAGCTCTGGTCCTATGACTGACTTCTGATAGCAGACTACCAGCTGCTCATGACTTTAAAGGGCTAGCAAGAAAGAGTCAGTGTTGCTGAAAATCCAAAAGGGATCCCAATCTGAAAAGGAATGAAATGGAGAACTGGAAGAACTTTTAGAGCAAGTGAAAATCCCCCAAGTGTTTTCTATTGCTATTTCATTTTTATTGCCTTTTCTACTAGTGGTTTACTAAGCGGCTTAGAAGTGTGTCCTGGCTTCAGCAGCAGCAGTCATTTTTTCTCCTTCTTAGTAGCTGGTGCAGTGCTGTTTTTGACTTTCAGCCCAGGAACAGCGCTGATAACACTGATGTTTTTAGTTGCTGCTCAGTAATGTTCACTCTGACCAAGGACTTTGAGTCTCATGCTCTGACAAGGAAGAGGGGAAGTCGGGAGGAAGCAGAGACAGGACACCTAACCCAAACTACTCAAATAGGTATTCCATACCACAGCATGTCATGCCTGGTATATAGACTGGGGGCACTTACCCAGAAGGCTTAGATCACTGCTCAGTCAGGCTGGGTATCGGTCGGAGGGTCGTGAGTGGTTGTATTCTCTTCCCTTGTAATTTCCTTTATCATTATTATTGGTGGCAGCAGCAGTGGTTTTTGTTATATCTTAGTTACTGGACTGCTCTTATCTCAACCCTTGGGAGTTACTTTCTTTCAATTCTCCTCCCCATCCCTCCGGGTGTGGGGGGGAGGAAGGGGGGAGTGAGAGAGCTGCTGTGTGGTACTGAGTTATGGCTGGGCTTAAGCCACGACAAAGTGGCTTACTTCACTTTCAAGCAGAAGTCACAGATCAAACCTGAGTCTGTTTCACACCAAGATATAGCTTTCTTTTTCTTTTTCTTAATGCATTCAGCAAAGCCAATGGTTAACTGTGAAGATTTTAAAATTCTAGTTTACTAATGTCAATCTGTCTACCTAAAATACCTTCTACACTGTTAATTGGATATATTGCTATTCTTCTCTACCTGACAATAACTGTTGCACATTTTTGCTTTGTGTTTTTTAGCAACAATCCAATTTCAGACCACTACTAGCATGTCAGAATCTGGTGAACTAGCTTATATATTATGTCTGTAAACTACTGGATAAAAAAGGGCTTTATATAAATGCATGTTATTGTTCTCAGTAAGAACTATGTGGCATGTGAATAGGTACAGCTGAATTATAGGTGACCGTACTACATTTTCTTTATCTTACTTCCTAATTTCAGTTTTGTTTCTCTTGTCTATAAAAAGAATTCTATCAGGCTGCCTACAGTTGTTAATGGTTATCTTTTGTATTTTGTATCAAAATACCTTCACTTAGCTATCTGGTATTAAATATATTTTTTCTGGGGTGGGGGGTTGAGAATTCTAACCTAGATATCGAACTTCTGAATTTGCTTACAAGTCTATATCACCCTCTTAGCTCCGCTTAATTGAAAACAGAGCTTGCCTGTAAAACATCATGATTTAGAGCTGATTGTATAAATAGCCAACCTTCTGTTCTGTGCCTTCATGAAAAGTACTGTTTGTACGTTCACATTTTCAAGCTATGATGAAGTGTGCCCCTTTCTCTTGCTACATTTCCAGGCATCTACAAAGCACATATTTAAATAACTGAGTGAAAAGATTGTAAAACATATTTTGAAATGTAAAAAATTCCAATAAAGTCCACTTGCCTGCCTTGTGAGCTTTGAATTGAAGAATATCTCTAAGTATATTGCATTCACTGCTTGTTTTTATTATCCCAAACCTGTAGCGACTATTGCTTTCCCTTTTGCTCTGTTCGTACTTGGTTCTGTCATTCCTCTCAAAGATATCATGCCCTGGGTAACAATAAAATAAAAGGTTCATTCTTCATGCAACATTCTGCACACTGACTGAATTGTTCTAGACTCCAGAGGCTGAGAAAGGTAAACCAATGTGAATGATGATAGGTGAAAAGGTCATAGTTTCATTCTTGTATAAAATAATTTTTGGTGCCTATTTCATTTTTTCACTTTTTTTTTTTTCTTTCCTGGAGGCTTTTGTTTTAAGTCTCTCTTTAACTCTGTTTAAATGATTTATGATCTGTTTCACACTTTGTTACCTTTCTCTGCATTGTAAATGTCAGTGTGCCACATCTGAGAGATGGGAAGTTAACATGCCATAGGGTTTTATTGACAAGTCTGTGTCAGTGCAAAAAGAAAATGTTTTTAGCTGGTAAAGCACTGCATTTGTTATCCAAAATCTCCTGACAGTAGTAATGATAACACATGAATGAGATGAAATACTGTCAAGACCTTTTCAGTGTGCTTGAGCAAAGGATGAGTGAGACAGGGAGAAGGTTCCAAGATTTCAGAAAGTATTTTCTATCAGAAATACATTACACATCACATACTCAGCATATGTGAGTACATGTGTGTACCTGGAATACACACAGTTAAATTTGCATATAGATGAGATAGTAGATATCAGAAGAGAGCATTCTGTGATTCTTCCAGCTCAAAGGCAGCATTCCCAGATGCCTGTTGAAGCCAATTGGGATCTCTGCACTCTGTACTCTGACCTCTGCCTATCAGCCTGCACTCTGTCTCTCTATCAGCCACTAGCTTGCAGCTGACCTTGAAAAATTCACTTCAGCTCTCCTTCTCCCAGTCTCTTGATATGCAAAATGAAATTATTGATCTGCATCTCCTTTGCAAAATGCATTTGAGATGCACTAATAAGCCATGAAATAGAAAAAACTGTGAAACATCATACACCTGTATTTATAACCCCAAAAGATGCATTATGGAAATGAGAGCTGGCAAAACTTTCTAGATCATCTTTAATAGGTACTTTCCCTGAGCTAGGAAACTTAATAATTCTGTGTACTTGAAAGTCAGTGAAAGGGCTTCTCCCAAATTCACAGAAGGAGCTAAAGGAAGTTTTAATAAAATTTTCATACAATAGTGACAGAAAAAAAGTATAAATGAAATATGGGTTACCAGGAAAAGTTTTCAATCCCATACTCAAATTAAGCATGCGTAAACTGTATGACAGAGTCTTAGGATAAATGTAAAATACAGTAATCATTTTAATTGTTCTGTGGTGTCTCATACAGTTAACAGGGCATACATTCAGTATTCTATAGACCCTGGAGTTTCTCCAGAGAGAAACATTAAGTGCATGCTTTCAGTTTGCATTTTCATACAGTTAATATTCCCCATTTACTGTGCTCTACTAGCTGCTGTATTCAGCAGAACTTAGGTTTTCTTTCCTAACTATATGTAGTTTCTCTGCTTACTTAAACTTCAGTTTATCTAATTTCTATTGTAGCCCATGAGCTTCCATGGTAATAATAATTAACATCTCTTTTGAATAATAAAACTGATTAATTTCTAAAAAAACAACTGTTAGCACAATTTTTCAGTTATAACACTACATGTCTGGTTCCTGCACACATGCCCTCCCTTGGTTTTTTTAGGGAAAATATCACAGATAGGACTGGTACAAAAACTGCCTTCCAAATATTTTGCAGTAGAAAAATGAGGGTTTAGGTGAGCTTTTTTCTAGAAAAGAAGTTAGTTTAGGTCAGTTAACCTGCATTATGGGTGACAAAAGAAATGACTACAGATTGACCACACCCTGTTGTAAGAGCAAAGAAGTCAAAACTGGTTCCAAGTTAGTCTGAATTATTTATTTGTACTGATAGTTGCAGCTACAGGCAGTTTAAGTTATCTGTAAGATAGAGGCTGTCTGTTTTAAGACCAAGGATATCAGCCTTAGCCTTAAAACAAGTTTATTCAAGTTGGTTATCGAGGTTTGCAGATGAAGCTTTTGATTATTTCCTAATATAAACATCTGATGGATTAAAGGTAAGTAATTAAAGACCTACATAATGAAGAAAATATAATAAATTGCATTTCCTATCAGTAGGTCAAAGTGGTGATAAAATGGTTATGAGAGTCTTAGAATACACAGTACAATGAAAATATAAATATCTAGAGAAAAATACTCTACATTGCAATTTCTGAGAAACAGATCTTCAGTTTTTTCATTTCTAGCTCTTGTATTTCATTTAAGAAAAAAAACAAACCGATGTAACATACTGTAAGACAAGTTTTTTCTTCTATGGTTAGGTGACTATCAAAATTTCATGCAATCCAAATATCTTTCTACCATACTATAAAGAATCCAGCAACTCTCAACAGACTTGCAGTGTTAGCTCTTCTACAGTTAGGTATACAAGTATAAAGGCTGGGGGTAAAATAGGCCCTTGACACTAAACCAACTTTTGGGATCCTTAGCTGACACTTAACCTTAGCTCAGCTCTCAGACTCCTTGTGCTGAGCATAAAGACGTGGCAGTAGAAACCCTTCTTCAGTAGAAGGTTGCTATTACTCATTACACCTATTAGCCTGAGCATGAGAAATGCGCTTGAACCTATTTATAGCTAAGAATGACTTTATACAAGGATGGGACTCCTCTCTCACCTGAGTTTAAGCTAGTTTCTTGGTGTGAAATCTTGATGACACATAGGTCTAGAGGGGTGTTTAGGTGGTTGAACACTATATTAACTTTGTGGTAAACTTAAAAGATCTCTGAAGATTCTGTTGTTTGCATTCACTAGATGTCTGCACTTGATTTCTTGCTTACATTTAGGACCTGGTGTTTAATTTCTGTGAGCTAAACCTCATCTCAAAGATCAGGGCAGTCACTTGCAATCTGTTTTAAATGCTCACAGATATCTACTTAATGTTGTACCTAACGACACTATCTGAGATAACCTATTGTGATGACGCTTAGGACTGTGGGAGACCTGTGCCATTTACAATGCCTCTGGATGGCAGACAGGAACATCTGAAATGTCACTAATCAACAGCAGGTGTGCTACTGATTCAAGCCTTCAAGATACATTACATTTGTCATAAGCAATATAAATGAATAATAGACTGAAAGCAGTTTGAGCTTAAGTAACATTTTGGTGGCTTTGAAGAGTGAATAGAAAAAAGAAAATTCAAAATAGCCTAAAAGTTGAAATTGTGTAATGTAATACTTTTCATTGCATTTGCTTTATTTTTTTGGGATAGAGTAAATAATATATATGCTTCCTATTTATTATTTGTACAAAATAGAGCAGTAAAATGTCTTTCATAGAACATGTGCCCTTAAGTTGGCAATATTTCTTACACTTTAATGAGAACATGACATTTTTTGATATTTGTAGAAATAGAAATTACCCGTGGTCAAACCAAGAAATTCAACAAATAGAAAGCAGTGACATAGTTTAAATATGTTCCAAACATGATGAAAACTGGCTCAGGAAATGCAGTTAGTGAAGTGAATATCTGTTAAAGAAATAGACCCAGTCAAAATATCCATCACCTGTGAACTGAATCAAAGAATAAGCCCTGTGCTAGACCCCTGATGAACAAGTACAGTAACTATTAATTCCTTTTCAGTAACTTCAGCTTCACTTGTCTTTCATGTCTCTACCCAATTCTTTGCCTACTGATGTCAAAAGCAAATTTTATAGTGAGCAAACTATAAGCTCAGCTATTGTGGAAATCATTACTGTTTACTCTTATTCTCTGTTATTGTCAGCATAGGAAGAAAAAGAAGAAAAAAAGAAACATGACTGTGTTTAAATTTGTGGCTTTTCATCTGACAATTCCTTTCAGGAGGTTTGGGGGCAGGGTTATAGACTGATGATAGACAAACCTTTTAAAAGTCTAAGATTGCCTTATGTGTAAGTAGGTCAACCAAAACAGTGAGGAGGCATCAGAAGTTATAACAGGAAAATATGTTTAAAATGCTTGCAAGGACTAAAGCCCATATAATATTTAATTGTGGGAAATCACCTCTGTTACTCAGCATTCATAAATTCAGTAAGTACAATTAGCTCTCTAGCCTTAAACTATTTCTTTAAATCTGACTAATGATTGTAAATTAATTGACCTTTTAGTCAATGTCATTAGAATAAGCACTGGAATGTTTACAGAGAGAAACAAATGAAAAGGTGAAACAACTTCACGAAAATACATAGCCAACATACAAAATATGCCTTCCAGCACCACTTGAACATTTAGGTGTTTCCAAAGCCAACAAAGGTGAAAATCACATAAAAAATGTTCAAGAATATTTTGTGGTATTTTTAAAATACTAATTCATCCAAATAATTTTTATGTCTATGCCATTGCAGAGGAAGGACACTGCATTATTTTTGGGAATAACTCCAAAAGCTGTTACTGTTTCTGTATTCCCTGTTAATTGTTTTATAAAGTAAAAATAACCTTTTTTAGTTTTAAGACTGCAGTGTTAATACATAATACCAAGTTCCACTGATGTTCACAGTGTAGAAATAGGAAGTACAATGTCACTGTTCACTGTCTCATAATTCTTCACGCTCATTTAGTTGTTGCTGTTAGCAAGCTTTCTTTCGAATTTTGTGTGCATGAAAGGCAGTCAGTCGCGGTGATCTCAGCCTACCTTTGATTTATGAACCAGCACTGTTTTTCATGGAACAACTTTGTCAGTTCAAAAGTGCAAGCCCTGAAGAGTCAGACTTTGGAGGTGAACAGTGGAAAAACCTTATTTCCCACACAGCAAGAAAATTGACTAACAAAGCTAAATGGATCATGTGCAGAAAACTGGTAAAGGCATGTATCCTTGTAATCAGTTCCCCTTTCGCATCACTTCATATGAGATCATGGACATGAACAAAAATTTTTGGTACTATAGAAGCAACTTTTAAGGATTGGTAATGTCATATTTTCTTTACAAAGTCCTTGTTTTTATATGTTGTACTTCAAAATACTTCAAAATACAGTTGTTAGTCCAACAACAAAAGGGTTATCTGTTCTCAGTCAGGAAAAAAGGAGGTACAACTCATCAGCAGCATGGTGTCACTCAGACAAAGGGATTACACTGCATAAATGCATGTACCAACAAAAATAATTATTACTCATGACTGTGCTCCATAACACCCTACAGCTATATGTTACTTCTCATGCCCTTGGCTACTGGAAGTTTCCAGAGGAAACACACACTTATGAGATGTCAGTAGCTCTCTTGCTTTAACCTCTTGATTTAACTCCCACCAGTTTATATACTGAGCATGATGCTCTATGTTATGGAATATCCATTTGGCCAGTTCAGGTCAGCCATCCTGGCTGAGCTCCCTCCTGGCTTCTTGTGCAGTTCCTCATTGGCAGAGCATGGGAAATTGAAAAGTCCTTGACTGAGGGTAGGCATACTCAGCAACAACTAAAACATCAGTGTGTTATCAAATTTATTCTCATTCCAGATCCAAAAACACAGCACTGTAGCAGCTACTAGGAAGAAATCTAACTATCTCAGCCAAAACCAGGACATTCTTCTAAAAAGGTTTTGAAATATTTAAACACTCTGATTTTCATCTGCTTGTTTTTCCCAGTGATTTGGTCTCCCTCATGCAAATGGAGAGCTGAGCAAAAGATGCCAGTACTATCTGGGCTTCAGTGTCCCCTAGAACAAGTCTGTAGCCTGTTTTTTTTTTTTTAAGAGGACATCCTAAATTTCCATGTATTTTCAGTACATTTCTTATGAATGTTTTCCTATTGGCACACTTACGGTGTGAGTCATTTCATCCAGATGTAGGTTTGTCTATGTAATCTGTATCTGAGTTCTGCTTTGTTTATTATATGGGCCAGCTACTATAGCATTCAGCTCTGGCATACCCATGTTGGATTCCAGAGAGCATCTGAAACCATGCTTTGCACTGTATAGCTAGGCAACAGCCTTAGAAAGGCTATATTTAGTCCCATCATATCACAGCAAAATACAGCAGATGCCTGAACACTGAATAGATTTCTTGTACTTTTGACTACCATTCTGAAAGGTGTCTCCAAGGAGGAAAGAAGTCCCTTTCGATTAATATATAAATCTTCGGTGTCAATTCTAATCGTTACCTTCTTGTTTGTACTTTTTTTTTTTTTCTGAGGACTGTTTGATCTTGCTTGATTTTAGCAAGCATGCAGAGGAAATGAAAAAGAATGTTTAGTATGTGACCACGAGAAGACTAAGGTGTTGAATTCTGCTCTACTCGTGTATGCAGCTGTTACTAGGAATCGTGGTAGTTATTAGTTCACTTACAACCATTTATGCTTATCTAATTTTTTATCTCTAGGGTCCAGTTCTGCTTCCAAAGAGATCCTGAAAACATTAATCCTTGTCTATCAGTATGTTCGCTGTGAATTTACATGGAAGCAATAATAGCAGACATGACAGGAAATTAATTTCAATACATGGAGTCAAATAGAGGATATAATGACTTTCATTATGTAATACAATGTATATACAAGTCTTGTTCATGTATATACTCATAAATGGTGACTATACACACATACACTTAGGTGTACATGCAAATGTATATGCGTGCACATAAATGCATTGTTAGTGACAGCATGAACACGAGTTTTGATGGTGCCAAAGGAAGGTGTCAGAATGTGGCACAGATAAATTGTAGGTAAATGGGTCATATACATTTCCATCAGGTAATGGCATGATGTTTAAGCTGCTTCATTACAAAACTTGTCCAGCAGAAAGATACTCAAATTCATGTATGTACAGTACATTCATATATAAGTTTATATATCCACGCATATATTCAAAGAACATGTATCCTTCCATTTGGTGTTGAAATTACTAATTGCTGAAATCAAATAAGTTATGGGATGTTTACTAAACAGATTCCTTCATTTCCTTGTTTGTGATGTTAACATTCTAGTCACTACTCCAGGAAGATAACAATGAAAAATGGTAAGAAATAAAACATCTAAACCTGTCTGGCTTTGCTGTTCAAACAATCTCTTGATAAGCAAAATGCTACTGTTTGGTGGTTTTTACACCTACTTGGTGGCAATGGTGCAGTCCAGAGGAGTCAGACCCTTTGCTGCCTTCATTTCTTACTTTTTTTGCTTGTACCATGGTCAAGTATAATTTAGGTTTTTAAGAAGAAAGTGAAATAATTCTGAGAAGTTATTCCAAGCCTTGCAATGAGGAAAACAAAAATATTTCTTGATACAGAATAAAGTAACAGTTCAACTGTCCAACCAAAGAGAGGTAAATAAAGGAAAGAAACATGGGTAGTATCTCGTTGTCTGCTCTGTGCAGAGGGTGAGGTCCTGTCTTTTTACCTAATTTCCTCATAAAGAGTAGTGCAGCTATTTCAGTGATGCTCTGGAGACTTGATTTTAAGACTGGGGACATGTCTTTTTGCTGTAGTTTGGTATCATTCGCCTCTGAGCTGTTTCTGTGATCTCTTGTCTCACCCTTTTCAGTGAGAATAAATCAAGTGACTGCTAACAGCTTAAATAATAGGAAAAACCCCTCAATGTAGAGACCTTTTGTTAGATACCTTTTGTCAGAGACCTTTTGTTCCTATGCAGAAAAAGCCAGTGGTAATAGCATACCCCCTGTGCCCCACCAGCAAAGAGAATGAATCTCCCTCATTTTTTTCTCTGCCTGTCCAGTGAGCTTGTTTGCCCCTTAAGTGAGACACAAGGGTACCTCATCTTGTACAAGCCTGATGACAAAACCAGAGGACGGCCTTAAAATGGATGATTTTACATCTTAAATAACTCTCTTATTATAATTTCTTTGCCTATTTTGAGCTCCTCAGATGTTTTCTCAGTGACTAAAGTAGAAGACAGTTCCAAAGGTTTAACATAAATTAATATTTCCTGAACTGCAGTATGTGGTTTTCCCAGTTACGCTAGAAAGAAGAACCTTAGAAAACAGGCATTTGAATTATCATTTTTTGCCATATGTTTCAATTCAACTTAATCCCACAACACTAATTTTTAAGATCCATGTTGTTATTATAAAATATGCTTTTTTCTACCTTAGCTGCATGAACATAGCAACAGTTCGTGCTTGAGTAAATTGACATCCTATTTGCATATTAAACAAAAACTCTGAAAACATTAATCCTCTTCTTTTATTAAATGCCCATCAAATTGGAGTGTTTGATGTATAGTTGTTGGAAACCAGCAATGGCTAAGACTGACTGTATGCAACTCTTTTTTTCTTTTTTTTTTGTGTAAATAGTCAAAATAAATATAAACAAAGGAAAAAAATCTACAAACCCCTGAACCCCAAACAGATCCTGGGTAAAGAGCTTCCCTGTTTATTTTGTTGTTTCACACACAAACTTGTATACACAAGAACAGGTGTTTTCATAGTAACTTCCGATGTTTTGTCATTCCTGTAAAATGACTTCAAACTACAGTAATTGTCCCAGGTGAATCAAAAGGATTCTCTGTGGAATGCACATTACTCTTTCATAGCAAAGGCAGACTGTTGCAGAAAAATGTTCATTTTCTTATTTTGAATGGTCTGGTGCTTTGCCTCCACAATTGCTCTGATCTGAAATTCGATATAAAATGTAGAAAAGCTCTCTTTTTAATTATTACTCTCACAGAAATGGGAAAGGTCATTGGTCTGATCACAGAGACAAATTTGTCTCTCCTAGCATTCTTCATAATGAAGAGACATTAGATTAATGTTCTTTTAAATAGTATGATTAATGTATGGTCAGAAAGTAGCTCATATTGGAACAGAATGAGTGTAAACCATCTAATCAAACAAAATGATTGGGTTTTTTAATTGTTTATAACAGTATAAGGTCATATGAAGTCCCTTCTAGTAACTCATCTTTCTTTTTCTGTATTTCAGTTCTTTCTTTCTGCCTCCAGAGGGATCATTAATTATAATTAAAAGGAAGCAAAGCAGTTAGCTTGGTAAGCTCAGGATTTGGGAATTATTATAGTCATTAAAGCACCTTCTGATAACCATATTAAACTTCATCATCCACATACCATCAGGCTTCTCTCTATCATACACAAAGCAAAGTACATCAAGTACACCAGTGCCTCAAGGGAATGGAACAAGGATATCCTCTGATCTAACTGAAGCAAGTGGAGATAAACTCCAGATTAATTTAATCATGTGACTTCCCAGCATTAAGAAAGTTAAGAAGCGAAGCTGTATGACTTAGGGGGCTTCTTAGTTCTTGCCATTAATAGCCCATGGTAGCACCTTATGATATCCTCAAATTCACCCTTAGATTTGATTCACTGTTCAGCTTCATGTTCTATTTGAAGTTCCCGAGTGAAAAATGAACAGAATTCTAATTACAAGAGTCTATTGCCATTTTAATGACACCCAAGTCCCTGGACCTAATTTCTATTTCTCATTTCATTTTAAAGAGTTACTTCTTATCCAGGATGAGACATAATTAACTTTCTGAAAATTAAATAAATATTCTTAAATCCGTATTCATATGTGGATGAACACATTTGTGACATTTCAAAATTTCTCTGAAGATTTGTCCAATGAAAGGAGCTATGACTGAGGTACAAGGATTAAATGACCTATGCAGAAACAGCATCTTAACCTTACAAACATGAGGAGAGGCAAAAATTGCCCCTCCTAGTACAGCTCTGAGCCCCTTGACACAGAAAAGCATAATGCACTATTTTAGCTGATCAGTCACACAGTGCCGTGTAAGTTCACACAGAGCACAGCAGTGGGTTTCAGAATTTGCTTACCTACGAGCCACTCACAGCAGTGGTCAAAGGTTACCAGCAAGCTGATTAAAAATGTGCCTGCTAGACATCTTTCAATATGTCACAACATGTCATTTTGTGCTATGCATTTCAGAATGAAGTTCTTTTCTCCTTTTAAGACATTGTCATTTGCTCCGTCAGTTTGCTTTAGACTGGAAAAGTACTGGACTCCTTTTGATAGCAGCTACCCAAAACACAGCAATTCTGGAAGCACGGGAAAAAAGACCCTATTTTTTGTCTACATCTAAAGGACAAAGAGTAGTCATTCTGTGAGACTAAGAAATATTTTTCCCTTTTAAAAAAAATGTTTAATTAAGTGTAAGTGAAAGTGAAAAGCAAACAGAAACTATACAATATTTTCTTTCTCCTACTACACAGTAACATACTGCAGAATTTCTAAGTACATAATAGAAAGAAAATAAAAGAAAGTGATTGTGGCCATTCAATCTCAGCTGGAGGCATCAGGCTACATTTTGTGTTACTTGTTAATTTTAAAAAGCACTTCTTCCAGATGTAGTTTATCAGTGTGAGTTTTGCAGTGCTATGGAGAAAGTTCATATTTTTTTGAACTGGATTTGTTTCCCTCTCAAAACAATTTTTTTCTTAATATAGATAGTGTTATTTTTTGCCTTTCTTGCATCCCTTTTTTCAAACATCTGATGTTAGGAAAATTTTCTGGATAGCATTAAGGATCAAGGTTTTGTTCTGGAAATAGTTGTGCCATATTCTGAATGTACCACACTCTTCCTGGATAAAAGAGTTCTCATAAAAATTATTCAAATTTCAGACCTGAAGCCCTCAAAAAGAGGGTGAATCCATAGAAACCTAAAGAAATGACTAAACAAAATGAATGTTTTCCCTCCACAGAGAAATAAGAGGGAAACATTCACAGACTCATTAACCCACTGAGGCCTGATGTGAAGATTTATATCCAGGTGTGGTAATTCACTTTCTTTATATTATGCTGTCAAGAAGTTTTCAGGGCTACGTTTCTGGTTTGTTTATTTGTTTGTTTTTTTAATTACTTGGGATCCTAAGTTTTCACACATGCAGTAGGTGTACATATCTAAATTAGAAGAACATTGAAGGATGCCTGCATAAATCATGTATTAGGGATATGTTCTGGAAGGAACTTACATATGGAACTACAAAGGGACACGGATACTCACTGGCTTTCAAAATCCAGCTCAGATACCATCTAACATTCATAGTAAATATTTCCTTTTCACAGAGGAGATGTTTTGGATGAAGTGGCTAGACCCAACAGCTTTGATGTAATCATTCATTCCAAATACAAATGAGCACGACGGAATTATTCCTGTAATGGGGTGCAATTCACCAGTACAATTTAGCCAGAAATTAGTTTTATGTCATTGACATTGGTGTGAAACAGCAGATGACTAATGAAACAAATGACACAAAACTAATGAAAAAGCATGGTAAATTAATATGCAGCTTTTTCTATTTCTATAAGCAGCTAAAAAATATCTCTAATGGCTTTCATTTGTGATTATCTACAGCCAGTATGTTTGAGAGAATCATTGATCATATTCAAGGGACTAAGAGCTGAACCCCACCGATGCCTACAAAAGTCTATCACACCTCCTACCACTCTGACAAATTGAACATGCCAGCTGTCAATTATGCTAATTTTTAGCGGTGATCTACTGTGCTGTTTATTGCTTGAACTGTCCAATTTCTTTTTATTAATATTCTCTCTTCATTCTGGAATGTTAATATTTCTATGTTCTTTGTCTTTGGCCTTATTTATTTCAGTTGAAACACATTAAAATTAAACCCTCTAATTATTCTCTTTTTTTTTTTTATCCCTGGTGTATAATGAATGTGAGATACTATTCAATAAAACTACATGATCTTTCTTTCCTTGTATTACACTTGCATTAAAAAGGTGTTGGACAGATAAAATGGCCTGCACAGGTAGTTTTGTTGCACTCAGCCTGACAGCAAATTACCTCACATGACAGCATCAGTAACACAAGGCTGAAGACTAAAAAAATCTTCATAGAATTATGATTTTCACCACAATTTAGGTAGCAGAATTACCTTATAGTGTGTCTTCTCTTCATATGTTACCCTGGTTTTTTTCAGGCGGCTTTCTCACATTTCCTTGAAAGCCTTAGTAGATGTCCTTGGAATTTTAGAATTTAAAGTCTATTAAACTGCCTGACTTGTGCTGAATAAATTTCACTGAAATGTTTGTGACCTTGAAATGAGGAGCTTTGTTAAAGATTTCTTATGCTGAATTTATACAAGAAATGTTAATAGGAAATGGAGAAACAAAGAGAACTTAATCATGAAGGAAATCTTTTATTTTCAGAGGCTTGTGACAAGTACTTTTACACAGACCCTATTCTTAGGAAGCAGCTTAGAAAGCCTAGGAAATTTTGCCTAGAAAGAGTTCTATCTCTTTTTCCTTGAATACTGCATGAATTATTGCATTTGCTGCCTTTCCTGGGATATTTCAGTGTTTCAAAATATGACCTTTGTCAAAAGAAAGAATTTCAGAGTTGCAAAATCAAAACAGAAAGTTATCTGTATTCTTTTTGACATTAAAATAATAAGGTCTAGGGTCTTGGTCAAAGGTTTTTGTTGAAGAATTTTAGGGAGTTTCTTCTTTCACATAACATGGTTCAAATTTAATGAGACATTATCCTGACATAAACCTGAAAATAATAATAGCTTCTAATCTCTCTCACCTCTATTTGCAGCACAGTCAGAGCTGCTAAATATGCCATTATCACCTCATTGGTCACATTGGTTACTTTTTCCTAAATCTCTCCTTGTTTCAGAGTTGTAATTGCTAATTCAGACACTCAGGAATCTAGTTCATGAGGTACCTTTAGTAAAATTAGCAATGTTTAATACTCGGAGAAATTACTTCACTGTGAAATGCTGACATCTGCAAAGTAATGCAGACAACCTCATAATGATGTGTAGTGCAGTTAGTAGTCAAATCTTATAAGCAAAAGTTGGACGACATTATATAGTAGTTGCCATATAACGGCACAATATTTTCTATATTTTCTATACAGTGACACAAAGAAAATATCCTTGAAAATTGGTCCAAACATGTTTTATGCAAATATCCAGGTGAAAATTTCCAAGGTTTTCAGAAAATAATATTCAGCAAATTAACTGATCTTAATTAAAACACTCTGGACCAGCAACGCTCACATGAGTTACATATAACATGTTAGCATCTCATCAGTCATTGACATGGGTACCACAAGGCAAAATAATTCATGACATATTTGTAAGCAGTGATTATTTTGAGATTTTTTTCCGTTTTTCTGAAAACTTTTTTTGCATTCCTTCTTCTCTTGAGCACTTAGGATACCCAGAAGGAAAACACTGATTCTACTCACTCTTCCTTAGCGCGTATCCCAGCTTGTACACACAAATAATTTCAATTTATGTCAGAGCAAGGGTCAATCTCATGCATACAAGAAAAAATTCACAGAAGAGTGAGAGTAATAAGACTATGAACATAGCAAGCCCTGTGTGTGAAGCCAGCTTCTGGATAAAAATCCCATGGGAAAAGCTGGCAGGATGAGCCAAAAAGCACAATGAGCTGTAATACATGTTGAACTGTTACCAACAGTAAACACTCAGTTTCCTTTAGCTGACCATGAACTGATAAGAGTAAAGAATAAAGATCCACTGTCTGAGAAGAAAGAGAAAACATCCACCAGCATGAACTCTGGCTTTTGTGCTTTCCTGCAGTACCAACAAACAAGAATGTAACCCCACAGCATTTAATTTTGCACTGTTACTGAAAGTATATTATTGCTAATAATTATGATAATGGTGAAAAATTATTACCTGTGAAAGAGGAATTGAGAAGGAATTAAAGGGAAAACATTCAATTTATTTTTGACATCCTTTGTGTATTAGGGCTTTGTTTTCTTCCAGGCATCTGGAATTTCACATTTCTTAATGATTTTCCAAAATGTTGGTGCTTCAATATTTTGTGTGCTCTGGGCTTTCTTTTCTGTTCTGTTTGTCATTAAAGGATACAGCTGTCTGAAGCACAAATAGCGAAGTTATCTTTAAAATCAAAAGCTAGTTACTCATGTTGGCACAGCAATCCTTACAAGTTAATTTATATTCAGGTGTGGATCTTGTTTATGGATTTTTAAATTTGTGGTTCTCTTTGTACTGAAATAATAATAAAATAAAACAGGCCTGGGAATATTATGCAGTGTTCTGTCTCTGATTACAGATGATGCTATTCTGTGCCCTCTGCTATGTTAAATTTTCAGAGATTAACTACTTTTTCGGAAACTATGCAGCTAGAGCCTTATTTCTGAAGAGATAGACAAGTGATACAGACTTCCAATCTCATGATTAGGGATAATAGTAATGCTTGAGATCCTATTATCTTCCAAGTTAGATCAAAGCAGAGATATTTAGACAACTTATTGTTTTTAAATCTTGTAAAAGGGTTGAAGCACATCGTATGAGGAAGCTGCTTGAATCCCATTCAAGAGAATTTAGGACAGAATTTATACATGACTGAGAAGAATGCGGCTACTATAATACTTAGCCTAAATCTGAGATGTTTACAACCATTAATAACTCCTACTTGAGACCTACAATTCCTATTTTCAACCTAAGTTAAAAACATGTCACGTTTGTATAAAAGTAAGCAGTAGCTAAGGAATACCTAGACTAGCATTCATAGGCATTGCTATAAAGAGAATTGAAATGACTAAGCTAGAAAGAGATATCAGCTAGATGCTTTAGTTTTGAATGTGCTTAATTTTGCACCAAAAATAAGAATTCTACTTGAACATATATATGGTACTGTCCTGAAACTTACAGGGTGAGCTTGAGTATTATTCTAAAAAACTTTTCAAGGAAAAACAGTGTCTAGCCTGACTATTGCTTGGTTTCATCTCTGCTGTCACTTGCAAACTCCACAAAGATTTTTGCTCTTCCTAATATCAAGTACAATGATTGTGATAACAGATATACAGCTCTGAAAAAAATTCAAACAAATGTACACATAAAAATCTTCCCATCCTATTTAAATAGAAATTGGACCAAATATTGCATTTTTTTGATAACTGCATAATTTGTATGAAGGAGTGTAATATAACTGCTAAATGCTAACTTTACCATAGATATGGATGGATGGATGAATGAACATTTCACTGTTTGGTTTTTTTTTGTTTATTTGTTTTCTTAAGGAAAGTAGTTCAAGTCTGAACAGATCAACACATTCTTAATCAAAACTAAGCCTCTGTCTTATGGGATTGTGCTCAGAATGATTATAGTTTATGGGTGGGTACTCTATTCAGTAAGGAATACATTGAAAATGTAGGCTAAGAAAACCAAATCCAAACCAACAAACCCCAAAACTATAGCAACAAAAAAATCACATACTTCACGCTGACTACCAAAAGTTGTTCTGTGTGATTTGAATATACCTAAGAATTGGATGGAAAATTAAAAATCATTAATTTTATCATTAATATTTTAATTGCCTCAGTATCTATCAGAAAACTGTAAAAATTTTAGATAATGCTCAAAAGCAGACAAGACAAAGCTAAGACAAACCTTAAAAAAACCAGTCTGCAGCTGCCCTTCCCCCAGAAATCAAACTTGATCTCATGAGAAATGCCTTCCAAATGTAATACTGAAATTCACCTGGAAGGCTGCCATGTATATACTCTCACATATATAAGGGTGAAATATATTTCAAAAGGAGATGCTCAATGCAATCAGAAAAAGGGAGGTCCTTGCAAAGCAATTTACTACAAATGGATATGCTGGAAAAGATGTGATATCAAGCGCTCACAGAGGGAGCATAATATTGGTGCCAGATATTTAGCAAGCAGGACAAGTTATCAGCAAGTCAGGAGTTTTGGGTACTATTCCACCACTACTCTGTGGGTGGGCTAAACATTCAGGTTGAACTTCTTTTGCGTAACCATTTCTGTAACATGCTTAATTTTCTGCCAAGGCTAGCTTCAGATAACTTAAATCTAATTTTCACAATGGAACATTTGCATGTTCCTTGTCTTTTGATCAGGGCTTTCAGTACTTCTGGACAAAGAAATCCACAGTTAGAAGTTTCCTCCCACCTATGAAAAAAAGACATAAACAGCATTTTCATACCTAAGAGGCTGATGAAGGACTTCCCTACGGCTGTGGGGCATTTCTAAATGCCTAATTGAATGGTGGCACAGAAGTGCTGCATACATTTAAATTCATGTGTGTACCTCATTGATGTAACGTGATAAGAACTAAAACAATGGCCAATAGCAGCAGTTTCAGTGTGATAAGATGAGGGTATTTTTATGATGTTGTCATGTTAAGGCACCAGGTAGTCTACCCGCTTCCCAAGAAGGACAAAACCCTTGTACCCAACCCGCCTGCCCACCCTGGGCAGCCCGCCAAGTTGGAGGATATTCGCCCAACCTGTTCAGGGACCCTACGAGCAGTACTTTAGGCCAAATCCCTTAAAAGCAATTTCCGGAAACTTGTATCAAGAAATTTATTACTCATGACAGGATACAGATTCGAGATAGCCGGTGACAGTGACTGACTGCGAGAACAGACT
>WYDI02008450.1:15513-66865 GCA_009867235.2 Psittacus erithacus | reverse complement strand
CCAGTCGCGATAGGAAATCCGGGAAAGCGAGGAACTTCCCCCAAAACACGCACGCACGCGAGGCACTGGCAATCAAGCCGCCACCATTTGCTAAAAAGCTCCGTGCCGTGCATAACCTGAAGGGATAGGAGTCGCATCCTCGAATCATCTTTTAACGCCCTAGAGAAATGGGATTTTATTTTCCTTCTTTTTCCCTCTTTTTTCCATTTTGTTCTTCTTCCTCCTTAAGCTGCGCTGGGAATTGTCGGTGGCTTTACATCTTCACAGAGCCTTTTCGTGCGACCAGAGTGATTTACAATGCAAATGGAGGCCTGCGAAGGGATGGATGCTTCTTCTTACTCTTTAAACACCACTCGACGCACCTTAATATCGGGGGTTTATTTTCTAGCATTAAATACGGATTGTTGGGTACTGCTGCCGGAAGCTGATAGGAAAGCATAATAAAGAAAAGTTCGGAATAAACTTTGAAGGCAACGGATCTCTTTTGGATGTTATTAGCTGCACGTATACAGCGGCACATGAACCAGGTCACGACTGCATGCAAGGATGAATGTTGTAAAGCAGCACTGGTACTCTTGGAGGACAGAGCACGCCTGTTTGTCAAAGAATCTGGATTCTATCAAGGAAAAATATAATAAGAGAAAATTATATATATATACACATATATATACATTTAAAAAAGCTTTGAGGGAAGCGAGTTGTTATCTTTGGTTATCTAGCTGTATGAGTGTTTTGGTCTTCATAAAGCTAGATAACCGAAAGTAAAAACTCCTTCAAGATCATCGTACAGCCTGTGAAAATGAAAGACTACTGCGAAAGACAGTAAAAGCCCCGAGAAAGGTCAGGAACGCTGATTGAATCTAACGTTTTTACAGCTGAAGGTGGGAGTGGAGGAAATTAAATGGCACACTTACTCCGAAATATGAAGATGTCAGATGGCAATGCCAGCAGAACGGATAGCTACACAGAGGGATTGGTACTAGTGGTAAACAACGCGTGTGCAACTCTTCCTGTTGAATAAACGCTAAATGAGAAACCATGAGCAGTTAACGCTGAACTAAGAGGACATATATATATATATGTGTATATTCACTCTCAGACAGCTATTTGGAGTAGCTGATCTTCATTTTGCAAAGTGATTCATTGGCAATGAAATGGCCTTAAAGGTGGTAGTTGGTGGTGATGAAGATGATGATGGTGGTGGTGATGATACAGCATGGATTCAACTGAGAAAATAAAAACAAACCCCAAAACACAACAGCAACAACAACAAAACCCCAGCCCGCCCCCCAAAACCCAAAAGCAAAAAAACCCTAAACAACCCAACAGACCCAAACCCACAAAACTGAACTCAGCCCCAAACCTGCCTGTGTGCATCTGAGACAAAGCACCGGGGTTTATGTCAGCTCATATGAAAGCAAGCTTTCAGGAAAAGTTTACACTGAAGTGTGGACAAGCTTAATAATTTATATCTATTGGGAACTCGGCGGAGCTGCACAAAAATGAGAAAAAGTGACGCCCGGTTTTTATTCTTCTATTCAAAAAGCGAGCACAGATGCTTCTCTGTTCTGAGAGGGTTTCCTTGAGGAAGTTACTGAAGCAGAAAGACATGATGGGGACGAGATCGCCTCCCTCCTTGTCAAAGTGTTAAAAAATGTTCCGTGTCTCTCCGCGCCTAGCATTGGAAATGAAAGTGACATTTACTCCAAAACCCACGTGTGCGCCTCCTCTCTTTTTGTTAAAGGATGATCAGGTCTATCCAGGAAACAGCTCTGGCATCCCAAACTGAAATAATTAGGACGTATATAGACCTGACAAAAAAGCGGGGTTGGGGCTGGGGGGGAGGGTAGGGAGGGTGGTAGCAGTGCAGGGAAGCGGAGGGTCTGTGTTTGCCTAATTGATTCCGTTAAACGGCGGCAAGTAGATGTGAAAGGCTGGGCGCTCCCGTTCCCACGCTCGGGGCGAGGGGCAGCGCCGTGCCCCGGCGGCCCGTGACCGACAAGCCCCGGGGGGGGACCGGGACCGGAACCAGGACCAGGACCGGGACCCGCCGCCCCGGCTCTGGGGTGAACACCGGCGCGGGTGATGTCCATCTCGGTTTAGGCGCCTCTCGCAGAGCCATGGAGGAGGGTTAGTTAGTTAATTAATTAAGTAATTAATTGCGCAAGGCAAGGTTTTTCCTCTGGACTGAACCTGCCCGCCGTGCTGGGAACCGCTCGTCTGCGGGGCTGGTTAAAAATGAGATGAGGGATGAAAGACTGGGGCTCGTTACTCGCAGCATCCTGCTTTTAGTTTTTACTTATTTATTTTCCCATTGCTTACACAAACGCCCTCGTTCTGGGGCTCGCAGTGGGAATACTAACCTTCACGCCACACTCTCCGGGAGGAAGTCAGGGGGGTCTCGGCGGCAGTAGGTGCGTTGTCTGTTTAAGACAAAGAATTCGGCCTCAAAAGTTGCCCCGTCCTCCCCGTAGCTGCATCCACGCACCGCAGTGCAAATGCTCCCACCACTCCCCCTCTTTTTGGTTACACGTGCCAAAGTTTTACTGCCTTGTTTATTTACACGGAGAGCGTGTTTGTAGCACCGCAGAGTGCCCCAGCGTTCCCCACTGATTGCCCGTCCAGGGGTGCTATTTACCTAAAGCCACTGCTTGCCACAATTAGCATTTGCATGACAAAGTGCATCGTTTTCTTCCTCAAAGAGCTTCAATTAAAGGCAATAAGGTGTTTTCTGAGGAAACCCATTGTTTACTTAAGCATTCAAAGGGGTCGATTCACTTCAGCTGTCGCTAACGTCTTGCTTTTTGATGTGAATCTATGAAGGAAAACACCCGAGAAAAACACCAGCGTTATACTGTCATATTGTTTCGGATTTATGCGACTATCAATCAATAAACCACGTTTGGCTATTATTACTATTATTATTGTTACTCCTTCACTGCTGTAGGAGCAAAGCGCCCCATTTCGTCCACACACATTCGTCCTGTACATTTAACTTCTGACTTGGGAGAAGGGAGCATGTAGTAGAGCGCCCTCGGAGTTTATGTTTTCAGAAGCTCACACAGTAAGTAAGGTTTCCTAAAAGATAATATATCTGTTAGGAGCTCTTTCCTTAAATCAGTGTGTGTGAGGGAAATCAAGCCATATACAGCTTTATGTAACAGGGCGGGGAAGAAGTAAATATCAGTGGAGCAGCTCTTTGGAGGTGAATTCCAGCAGCGGGACAGAGCAGACCGAGTTTATTTAGCATATCAGTGCATTGTAAAACAGTTGGAGTGAAGTTGCAGGTTGCGTGAGTATGCATGTTAACTAGCAGGGACCCAGGCTTATTCTTTGTGAGAAGGGAGCAGCAGATTGCTGTGCAAGGCCAATGTTAAAAAGGCAGCTGAATTCAACACCATCTGGAAGAAAAGATCCCTTCACGACTTTCTCACACCGTCAGACAAAACTAGTGTCCCTTGTTCTGAGCCCTTGTCTATGCAACCATACAATACTGAGTCATTATACTTTTGCTGAGAGAAAATTTGAGAACACAATATGGGTAACCAGTGAATGACCAAGTTTCATTGTGTCCGCTTAAGTCGATTGAAATCTACGTCTAGAGCCATGAATGGCAGCATTGTTTTCCCTACGGGGGCTGTACTAAATGTCAGCACAGTGTAAAGAAAAACTTGAAGTCTGCAAATAACTTACCAGATCTCAATTATAATATTTTCCCACACTAGAACTAATATCATTGCTAAGGCCTACAACACAAGAAATAAAAAAATAAAAAAAAAAAAAAAAAAAAGAGAGAGAGAGAAGAAGTGAGGGAAAGAAAATGAGTTCATTTACAAGTTACTTCATCCAGATAAACACTGTTAATTTTCTTATGGGAACTGGGTTTCAGAGCATAAAGCTGGCTAATTGCTTCCTGACAAGTTCAAGTTACCAAACTGCTTTTTTATGTAATAAAAAATATAAACTGTGCAAACAACTTGTATTCGGCAACTGTTGCTACCCTCCAGCTTGGGACTGGTAAAATGTTAGTAAGTGCACTTAAATCTACATGAGTTGCTGCTTCTGAGTATAGGGGAAGATTCTTGAATGTTTGGTAGAAATAAGGCTGAAACTGACAGCAAAGCATTGGGAAACGTATTTCCAAGGTGCTGGAGGGATTCTGTCACAGCATCTTGGTGTATAGTCCAGTACCAGGAGGCATGCTTCCAGTTCTTTCAGTTTTCACTCTTTTCCCTCCCCTCCCAATAATGGTTTTCTGTTACGAATGCTATTCAGTTTAGTCTAGTCCTGTGTTTAGCATCCACATGCAGTGCAGACTAACGTATGGTTAAAAGACACCATGAGTTGTGCTTCATCAGAACATCTGTGTTTTAAACCCAAGTGGCTGCAGTTATCCACTGTGTTTTATAAGGTGCTGTACAGTTCCTGGCAGAAAACCTCAAAACAGTGAGTAACTACCCTAGTGCTGTGTAACACATCCATTCCACTACCTTTTCCAGCTGGGCTGTCACCTGCAGCACTGGATGTTGGGAATGCTGGTGCATGGCGAAGGCAGAGAGTTGGCGTGGTGGTCGGGCAGGTTTTGGTGGTGGAGAAATTGTCTCTTCTGACTTTCTTATGCAACCACCTTTGGGCAAGTGACAGTTGAGCTGTTCAGGCTTGGAGAAGAGGCAGGGTAGCACAGGTGCTTAAACGTTGCCCACGGAGGTAGAAAAAGAAGGCAGGCCTTTGCCAGTTCCTTGCCCATTGTACAAAACCTGGCAGCTGGGGCAGAGGGCTTTCACCCCTCCAGAAAGGGCTACTTGCATGAATGGGCATATTCATGAGCACATCTCCCCCCTTCCCTAAGGTTGCCATTAATCTGCATTCATTATTTGTTTCAATTAAAACATGAAATGCTTCATCTCTGTGGCGAAGCCAAGGGTAGACTGCCCGTAAGAGCAGATCCCATGCTTCCTTCATGATCTGAAAGTTGCTAATTTGTGTCAGCTACCTTCAGAAAGGGGGTAAGAGAGGTGCACAGACATTCTGCACAGACATAGTGAAAATAAGTCCATTTAGATTTTTAAAATGCACACCACTTCCATAGACTGCTCACCCTGGGGTGAGCACATTAATTACCCCTTAGCTCCTCCATTATTTTAATTTAGAAGGAAGAAAACATCAGACTTAGACAATTAAATTTCCTAACTAAATGGCAAGTGCATGAGGTAAAAATAACGGCATTTTTTTACTCTTCTTTCTGGAAGGAAGGGGGAAAGAAAGAGAAAGAAGCCCTTTGGCTTTGCCGTTGTCCATCAACAGTAACCTGTTTCGTTCTTCCTGAAGCTTTTTCTTGTGTATAACTCTAAATATACATGTGTGTGTATACATTCATAGTGTGCAGTATGAGATGATTATCTGCCAGGGTCAGAGTCTAACATGGATGAACTCATACCATTGGCTTTGCAGGGAGCAGGACTGAGTCTCATGCCAGGCTATTGACCTGTAAATTTGAGATACAGGTATGTAACACATGGGAAAGGAACAGGGTGTTCAGTCTGTCTTTAAACCTAATGCTAAAAAAGCTGTTTTCTTCCAAATTCCACAGAGCTAACGCTAAGCTTATGAGTGAGCCAAACCTCACAGGGCTTGTCCCCTCAAGAGACAGGGCTCATGGCTGCTCTCTTCTGCTTTTGTGCAATTCTGACTTAAAGAACAGGTCAGTAAACAACTATCATTA
Source organism: Psittacus erithacus (assembly GCA_009867235.2). Lineage (NCBI taxonomy): Eukaryota > Metazoa > Chordata > Aves > Psittaciformes > Psittacidae > Psittacus > Psittacus erithacus. The sequence continues at coordinate 61,143 of WYDI02008450.1, read as the reverse complement.
GGTCTCATGAATTCATAGATCTGTTCTCTTATCCAACAGCAATAATAACAGAATCCCAGACTGGTTTGGGTTGGAAAGGGTCTTAAAGCTCCCCCAGACCCAACCCCCCACCACGGACAAGAACACCTTCCACTAGACCAGGTTGCTCAAAACCCTGTCCAACTCCACCTTGAAAATAATGGCAAAAATTAACTATTTGGGCCTGATTTGGCACGGAAGTGTGAGGGCATCCACAGCACATGGGCACAGCAGGCAAGGGCAGGCCTCCACCTTGACCTGTCATGGAGTAAACAGCCCTTCGGCATCCAGGTGTGGGAGGTCCAAAGCAAGAGGCCTCACTGGGTCTGAAGGCGCTGTTAACCGCCCGTTCAAGCCTCTCAAAGCCGAATACAAGGCCCAGCGCTGCAAGTACCAGCGACCCTCAAGGCCTAAGGCCTGAGGCCTGAACCCGCTGCTCCCGCCGCCACAAACCGCTACCTCGCCGACATGGCTGCAGGGAGACAGGCATTGGGCCACCGCCCGCCTAGTCCCGCCCCCTCAGCGCAGCCGCGGCGCTGATTGGTGTTTCTGGGCAGACCGGCGGCGCGCTCGAGATGTACCGGGGCTGTGCGATCTTCCCTCCATGGCTCTCCGCGCCGGTACCCAATCTGTGCCGCCCCACCCGCTCGGTGAGCTCATCGCCCGTCCCCTCCGGCCGCCGCTGTTAATTGCTGTTAGGCGTTATCGTTAATTAGCGCTGCCAGCAGAACGAGGAGCCGCTTTCCGCATCATCCAGCCTCCGGCCCGGTACCCCGTTTCGAGTGATTGAGTTAGTACGGGTGTGCCCTCTGCACCAGCGTGTGTGCTTGGGGAAGGCTCCAAAAAAAAAAAAAAAAAAAAGGGAAAAAAACCCCCCAAACCCCAAATCCGGGACTTAAAGTGGTTACTAAAGGCAGTTAATGACATCATGCATGGACGTTTACACTTGTAAGGTGCAGGAAGGATTAGGGAGACATCATGCTGAGCGGGGCTAACGATACCAGCTTGGCTCTGGAGGCAAGGTAGAGCTTGACCTGCCTGCGATTGTAACTGTGGATCACCGTGACATCACTGTGCCTGGCGCGGCAAAAAGCACTTTGGAGTATACAGGACTTATTTTTCCCCCTTTAAAAAAAATATCGAAAAATCTCCTCTACCCTCCCTCCCCATGCTGGGCTGTTGTTTGTGTAATCTGAATTCATGGTAAGACAGCTCAGAACCCTATAGGAAGTGGTCATCTCCATGTTGCTGTTGTAAGGAAAGACCCATTTTTGGACACTGTAATGAGTTTGAGAGCTTTGATTAAAAGTCTAGATTCTTCCGGTGCCTTCTATCCAAAGGAGTAACATTTTGGAAAGCAGTCTTTGGTACCCAGCCATTTGGGATGCTGTTCATTTCTGTATATGTAGCAGCTTGCCTTTGAAATTTTTGTGCCCATGCTACACCATACAGATATATTTCTACAGTGGTTTAGACTATGTTAGTAAATACATATATATTTAAAATAGGAACAATCATGGGGTTTTGAGGGCAAAACTGACCTTGCCTGGGTAAGTTCCGGGCAAAACTGACCTTGCTTCTCCAGGTGTAGATGCTTTGCCTTCCAATACCCAAAGGGGGCTGCCAAGAAATCTGGAGAAGGGCTTTGGACAAGGGCCTGTAGGGACAGGACAAGGGGGAACGGCTTTAACCTGACAGAGGGGAGATTGAGATGAGATTTTAGGCAGAAGTTCTTCCCTGTGAGGCTGGTGAGGTGCTGAATCAGGCTGCCCAGAGAAGCTGTGGCTGCCCCATCCCTGTCGGTGCTCAAGGCCAGGTTGGATGGGGCTTGGAGCAACCTGGTCTAGTGGAATGTGACACTGCTTGTGGCAGGGGTTTGGAACTGGATGAGCTTTAAGGTCCCTTCCAACCCAAACCAGTCTGGGATTCTATGATCTTTTTCAGTTCTTTCACCTCCTACTGAAATCTGAGGCGTGTAACGGTGAATGGGCATTCACTCCTTCTAAGCCCAGCTGGTTTGAATATCTATACTGAAGCACTGTGTGATAAGAATAGATATCTTCATTTGCTTAATGATTTGCAGAATATCATGGCTTCAACAGTGCTGAAGGCCATGTGGCATGTAAGTAAGGTTGCAGCAGTGAGCAGGATTGGGAGACCTATGTGATAAAGTTGGGAAACTGCCAATGCATAAGAGGGTGTGATAAGGAACCCCTTCTGCTCAGCCTTTTGACCTCCAGTTTGTGCATCAGCACGGAGGAATAAGCTAGGTCAAAATGAACTTAATAAATAAATGAATATGGGAAGCCATCAGTAATTTGTCTTTTCCAGCATCTAAGAAGAGTTTGTTGGGAAAAAAATTTATGTCCTGTACTTTGGGTCAAACCTTGGCTGAGTCTATATTTGGACTTGAACAGGATCAGCATTCTGCACTTTGTGAAAGGATCTCTTTGGCCTGAGAGAGATAATTTTAATTCCAGAATAAACTCTGTGCCAATGAAAGGGGGAATATGATTGTTTTTTTAAATCCGATTTTTTTTTAAAATGATATCTTTTCAGGTAATTTACATTTATTCTGTTAATAATGTCAGTTCTTTGAAAGGGACATTAACATAAAAAATACTCCACTCTCATTGTCATGTAGAATATTATCGTTAGGAAACTAGAGTTTGGGATGTTATAAAATGTCATCATGATCATGAGAATAATAGTCATAGTTTAATGTAATCGGAATCTAGCACACTGTAACCTTGTATGAGAAAGCTGGAGTCAGTAACAGAAAACCTTTCTAGCGAGGATGGGATCACACATGTGTGATTTCTTCTCACCTAAGTCAGTAGCAGTTGCGGTACATCAGAAAATGTAAAATTAACACTCCTTTGTATAAAGTATGAAATAGTGTCTTCAGCTGTCCTCTGTCACAGAAACCAATTGCTGTTGTAGCATCTCAGAATTCACTGTAGGTGCTTGGGAAAGTATAACCTGGTGTTGGTACAACTTGAAACAGAGCCAGGACTAATTCTTTGCCTATTTTTCTATGTTAAAAAATTGTTACAAACCAGATTATTAAAACCTCCTTCTCTATGGTTGTAATTGGTGTAAGCATACATTATGTAGGTTGCTGTCCATCTGAGTGTTGAGAATTTTATGAGGCACCAATATTTTACCATTAGGAATAAATATATTGTTGGGAAATATATGAATATTTATTTATGTCTTCCTTTACGTTCCTGTAATTCTCCACTGGCATAAATTGGGTTTGTATGACAGCTGAGTAGAGCTTCCTTTTAATTTAGGAGCATATACATGGACACAATTGGCATATACAAACTTGGTGTGCATATGTGTCTAACTTTGAATCTGGAAAACCTATAATCTCTATCTGCATCTGCATGTGCATCATCATGAAGTGGGCTCACTACACTCAATGGTGTCCATAAGCTCTACCTCATTTGCCTCAAAAAGACTTTTTGGGCTGAGCGATGATGTGTAGCATGACACAGTTATTGAGAGTTAGTTACCTTTGTCACCAGGCTGTCTCGCCAAGACAGAAAACTTCCATTTTTTCCCTGCATTGTCGTTCACCCCAGACAACCAATGCGATAGCCTAAAATAACTACACAAAATCAAGTAACCATTTAGTGATGTGGTACTAAAATCAACATTTCCTTTGACTGTTGAAGAAGAGAGGCTCCAGGATTTTATTGTCTATATTTTACTGTTATTTTTCTTCCATTCTGGTATGAGCTATGCTTTATTTCCTATACAATAGTCTAATTCTTATTCTGTGTGTAAGATTTGTCTTTTTCTTAAAATAAAGCTGAAAAGAAAAAACAGTATTTAGCTTTCATCATTTAGAAACGATTTGTCAAATATAGCTATGTTGGATATTACAACATCTTGCACATCACTACATTATTAAGTTAATCTAATGCCCAGAGTGATTATGCACATTCCTGGGTGTCCTTCTGATATTTCTTCAGTCCACTGGATTTTGAAGTGTGATTATGTAGATTTTTTTCACTGATAAATAAATTACTATAATTGTAGTTGAAATACCACTCAAATTCTGAAGACCATTGCATCTAAATAATATATTATGCATTACTTAATTATTTATCAAGACTAATTCAGAATAACTGTAGGGCAAAGCATACATTTATTTTTAAATACCACTTTTTTATTTTTACACCATGTACAAAAATGTACAACCACATGTCAAAAAGAAAAAAGGAAGAACAAAGTCTGCATCATTAAATGTAAAGTTTTTTGTTTGGATTAATAATGTTGCAACAGTAATGCCATTCTTACAGCTATCAAATCAAGTATACGTTGGTCAATATTTATAATTTCAATTAGCAGGAAATCAAGAAGAGAACAGTTAATGTGGGTGGGATGTGAGTGTGTGTATCAATAAGAAAAGAACGACAATTTTAACTAGCATTGAGGAACAGTGAGGGGCTGGTGAGATTTTAGTGGCTACAGATTGAGCAGGGAGTGTTAAAGAGATCCCAAGCGCTGCAAAATTAAAATCATGGGCTGTGTGGATTTTAAACTCAGCATTCAATGCTAAACGTGAAAAGTCTCAATGAACTGCCTGGTGTTGATTTGCATCACTAGGCTGCTTTCCAGGACACCATTTAGCTACACTTGCCAAGGAACTTTGTTTTCAGTCTCACACAAATTCTGATTCTAGGCTGGTAGAAGTCATCATAGGCATAGTAAGTTTGCAGTGTACACACAGTAGTTTTCCTTTTCCCTTTTCAGAACAGACCTTAATCTGGCTGCTAATGAAATAAGGGAGATTGGTTGTGGAAAACCTGCAAGGGCACATTTACTGTACCATGTATAGTAAACCCCATTTGGTGCATTAGCATTTAGCCATTTTATGCAAATTTATTGAGAAAATGACTCATGTGTATGGTTTAATATGCATCAGTGATAACTCGTAACATCCTATAAAAAGAAAGAAATTAAAAATTCATTAGAAAACTAGACTAGTGCTGCCACATGATTAAAACATTATTAAAGCATATTTCAGTGTTTTGCTTACACTAGTGTTCTCATCATGGTGCCACCATTTCATGACAAAGAGCATAGAAGAGAAAACATTCAACTTAAAATGTCTGCTGGTACACTTCGCTGAATTTGTATGTCACTAAACAATGAACGAGCATAGCCTTGAATACCAACTACTTAATTAGCACTTTTGCCAGCCATGCATAGAAAATAGCTCATTTACATGCATCATACTTAGTGATTATTCCCATAAAAAGCTACCTATTTTTTGTTTAATGTATGTAGTGTTCTGGTACATTGCAAGAAAATCAAAACATATGTTATTATTTTAAATCCCTGGAAATTAAAAAAAAAATATAATTAATTAAAACACATAAAGTCTTTGTATTTCTCTTGGAGGTATATTTGAATTATTTAATTTAGCCTTAAATGCTCCATAAAAGGCTGGATACAAATAATAATTAAGAACTTCAAAGGTCAACAGAAACCCTCTAACAGTCCCCAGTTTAATTAAAGGCTATTATTACAAACCTCTTGAACATACAGTTACATTTAATGACAAGTAGAGACTTGTAAATGCTGCATTTGAAAGATACCACTCCTGTTCTAAACGCTGTTGATAGATGATGCTGAAACATGCAAATTCTCCCAGTGAAATACTCTATTTTCAGTATAAATGGGATGCATTTGTGAAATTAAATATTTCTGTCACTTTGGAAGTACAGAATTTTGAACAATTTTGCTTAGAAATATTCAATAGGTGTTTTTTTTATGTTTCTCAACAACACCAATAGAGTATCACTGAAGGAAAAAAGATATGCCAGTTAATGTAAATGAAGTCAGCCATTTGAGCACATTTTGCTGATAGCATACAATATGCTGACACATTCCTTTGCTGTACACAGAATAAACATAGGATACTCTACTTCACAAAAATGCTTAATTTCTTAATTTAGTTTTAAATATTACTCCACCCTCACGTAAGAAAAAAAATAATCTCAGTGTGTTTAATAGGTGTTTTCACAAGCAGCGTATATTCAGGTATCTGTAGCAATGTAGGCCAAAATGCCTGTTAAATCAAAATACCTTGTTCGAACTATTAGTCATGTATCTACTCCAGTTATGTGCAGTCCCTGTTTCTAAGGTAGTCGTTACTTCCCTACGGTGTCCTTAAAGCGAGGCAGCTCCTATAAGGGCTGATGAAGCAAACAGAGGCTTTAGGTTGGGCCTATCATAGATGAAATTAGCATTTCTCATTATATGGATGCAGTTTTCTGTATTTTGAGTTATAAATTGGATTTTGACCTGTTCCTTCTACGTTTTCATGCCCCTGGTTTTGCTTCTTCACAGGAAACCTAATCCTGTGCTTAACTAGCCATCAGTTCCACAGAATGATGAAGACAACAGGATATTTGAACTCTCGACTGTAATATGATGAATTCACCTAAAAATGAACAAAGGAATATGCAATATTAATGTTATAATAATTTTTACAATGTACATTTTTCCTCTAAAAAAAGCTTAAATAATTGCACATGCTTTAGTGATTTTAAGGAAGTGTATTATCTATTTCCATGAGCATTGAATTTATAATCTGAATGCATTTACTAATAACCTAGGGAGTGCAAATGAAACAAATTATTGTTCTTGGAGATGGTTTAAATACTTATGAGAAGTGTGAAAGAATAAGGTCATAAAACTGATCAAGACAGGCTGGCAATATAATCTGGAAAACAAAATATAAGATTTAACATGGGAAAATAGATAATGAATACACAGGAGAAAAATATCTGAATCACAAATAAATATTCAGTGGGAATAGATACTAAGTAATAGGAAGAGACCTTAAAGTGAAGTGGATGACAGATAAGTTACAAGTTTAAAATATGATTTAAATATACACATATATAAATATATATATATAAAAAGAATTAGCAGAAATGCCTTTTATGCTTTATATTTAAAAGCATCATTTTGGGAGCCTAAAAGTTCCACGTGGCTGGATTAGACTCCCTAGAATATAGCATGCATTTAAAAAGAAGAAAAAAGAAAAAAAGTAATGTGTCAAAATGATGAGATTCAGAGAAAAAAAGGGGAAAACTGTTAAAGTGACAGAATGGAGGGACTGGTGCAGGAAGAAAAGTGGCTGAGATAACTGATAATCAAAAGAAAATGCACATGAGTGCTTGGATTAAGAGTAATTCCAGCTACTGAAATCTTGCATGGTGTCAACCGGTCATTCTTTGTTTGCATCCATTTGCATCCAGAGTTCTTTCTAATTTTGAGCAAAACCTGGCTGGTATAACCCAAACCAAAATGCAATATTAGGGCAGTGCTGACATGATGGACTGTGTGTTCAAGAAAGGTAAATGAGAAGGAAATAAACACAGGTGCTTATGGTCTGAATATCTGGACTAAGTCCTCGTAAGGGAGTGGATGGTGGTATAGATCAAATAAAATAATGGTGACTCTGCTGCCTAAGTCATTTAAAGCCAGAGTGGAGAATACTCCAGAGAGCTCATTGCAGGTTACAGTCCTGTGCATTTAAGAGGATTGACTAGATCAGCTCTTAGATCTTTTTTAATCTCTAAATTTTTATGGTTATGTAGTCATTTGATTCCAGGTGATTTTTTGCCTAGAGTTAAATCTTCAAATAAAATGTTTTCTAAAGATAAATCTGGGGAGTTCATTGGCACTTTTTCAGGAACATGTGTGATAGAGACCTATTGTGATAGTGTTTGCTGCCCAGCTGCTACCATCATGAGAATAATAGAAATACAAACATTGTCTTGAAATATAAATTTAAAAATCAGAAATGAAAATGGTTGGTTTAAGATGCACAGCCTTTTGCTGGAGATCCCAAAGGTATAATTATACTAGATATAGGCACATTCCTCCCATTTATTTGACATAGACAGAGAGGTACTGTCTTTGCCTTTTTCCCCATTTCCTGTAAGACAGTATCTGAATTATTCCTTTTTGTGAATAGGTGAAATACAAATATCTCATATTACATATAATTATATAATGTTCTATAGCAACATATCACATGTTGATAAATACGATGGTTAAAACCATGTATTTTTTAATATCTGTGTCCTGGAGAATTTGCATTATTCTTTAAAGACCATTGAATCTTTCCATTGAAGTCAAGGAGCAATGCTCGTGCTCATGCAAGGTCAAGATCTCTAAGTCTGTAGAAAGTTAAAAAGATTGAGTCTCAAATAATTTATAAATTGTTGTCTATGAACAGGAGCTGTCAGAGTTCCAGGCCAAGTCAATTACAGAGGCATCTGTCCTGATTTCATCCTGAAGTTTCTGTTTGAGCATGGTGTGAACATTCAGCCACCTTGTTCAAGAAGAATGTAGTCCAGCCTAACAAATTCAAGCACTTTTACAGTATGACCTGTGAGCTGCTTGATATTGTTCTGGATGCCTTACTGGCATGCATCCCTGCTGTGCACAGTTTATAGTTACACACATTTATGTATACAGAAATGTGGATATAAATATATATACACATAAATGATACATATTATATGCTACATAGATGAACTACATAGAGTTTGCCTTAGTGTAGAATTTCTTGGTGTCATTGTATGCTAAGTTAGAAAGAGCGGAAAAAAGCACCTTTAAAAAATATTAAAAATAATAAAAATTTAAAACAAAGTAAAAAAACCCAGAACTGTCAACACTAACTTGATTTTAACTTTTTTTTTCTTGATAATTTCCAATAATGACTAGGTATGACAAAGTCAGTGGACCAACATTCAATAATATGCATTAGTCTTAAAACCATGTTGAGGGTAAATATATACAAGAAATGGTATGGTGTATTGTTATTTTACTAGTGTTCTAAATTTTCAGTATGTAAAATGAGGACAATTAGACCAAAAGATGGAAAAATAAGATGTGGGACAACAAAATCATGACAAATATTTGGAGAATCTTTGGAAATTTTTTCGTCTCATCGGAAGCTGTTGAGCAAAGATTGTTTATATTTAAAAGCTCAATTTTTTAGCTGCTATAAAGGGAAGGTTGAATAGTGTATATGGTCAGGGGTACCAGTCATGAGTAAGTGAAGCTGTGCCACTGCCTGGGGAAAAAACTGAAGTGTCACGAGAGCAGAGGAGGGAGGATGGAGGGGTGTGGCTGTCTGGTTTAAGGGTCTGGACATGCACTGGGGAGACCTGGGTTTAATCCCGGGTCTGGACATTGTGTTTGTGTTTTCCCATACAGTCTTCTATGCTGTAACACTGCCTTGCTTAGTTTCATCACGCTAGCTGGATGTTGGCATGGATTAGATGCCACAAAATGTTGGATCCGTCTTCATAGGATGTATACCTCGCAACTCCTCCCCACTCCACCTGCCCTTGTTTCTGCCTTCTTTGACCTTTTTCCATGTCTGCTGTCTTCTTCTCCTTACCAGCACGGAAAAGGGTTCTGCTGTCAGAAGTAAATGCAGAGAGCAAACATAGCTTCTGCTCTTGGCCTGGAAGGTTTTCTGTCCTTGAGGGTAACTACATGTAGGAGAAGAGCATGCTGCAGTGGGGTCATCACTGCTAGAATCCAACCTTCAAAACCAGGGCATATTCTAACCTTTTGACTTTAGTTGTCTCCAGTGATGGTTAATAGAATTACTTCAGATTTGCTGTGTTTTAAAATTATATCAGAATTGATCAAGGCTTTTTTCTTCTTAATTTTGCCAGTCCTGTTTTCCTATTTAATTCCCCCCTCCTTTTCATTACAATAAGAGAAAAAGGATTCCTCCTTCATGCATCTTTTGCAGTGTTTAGACAAGTCATAAGCTAAGGCTGACAGGTTGGAAAGTTTGAATTCCAGTCCCAACCTAGGAAATACAGTAGGAGATGATAGAAGCAAAATTGTTGAAAGATAACCACATAGCTATTATGTACATCCTACTCCTCTCATTGGTTAACTCTATGCCAAACAGCAGGAAAGAATTTGTAAGGTTTATACTTGAAGAACAACTGTGCTGTGATTAACAAAATAAGAAGCTCTTCAGCCAATCACAATGTAAAGCATTGCAAAGCTAAGAATAAACTTACACAGTAACTGAGCATATATGCAAAGTAATTTACAGTAAGTAATAAATTTTTTTATAATTTTGGTATGAAAACTCATTTCGCTATGTATTTGTGAAATTTATTTTTCATAGGTATAGGTTAAAATTCCAGCTAAAATTGTATTTAATATGTCATGAACATGGATAGAAATGGATTATTGCAAGAAAGCTGGTAGAGTTCTGAAACTCCTGCTCTAAAATGATCACATGCAAAACTTAACTAGTAAGTAAAAAGGCATCTTTTCCCTTTTCTTGAATAAATTTTAAAAATTTACATGATTTGTTGTTTTGTCACATTGTTTCCCTTCAAATTAGGTAGAAAGCGCATGCATAAATTAATAATAAGCTTTTCTGTACAGTAAATTGGGGGCAGATTATAGAAGGATTACTTATAGTTTAATAAATATTTCACAAAACAAGTAACTTTTTTCTTTCTTCCCCACAAAGGCGAAAAACCTACTGCAGGAAATAATATCAAATCTACCTTAACCAGTTAAGATGTGGGAAGAGTTCTGATCTTTTTAAATTCACTTATATATGTTGATTATGATTTAAAATATTCCATAAAATATAGATTTCAAGTAGTAGGTAATTACACTAGTAATAGGAAATTATGGAGTATTCTAAAATATAAAAATTGGAAATATTCAGTCTGTGGGTCCTGATTTACAAATCAGGATGAAAATAAAACCTTTTTCCTATTTTTATTTCCAAAGACATTGCAAGTCATGCAGCTTCATAACATGTAGTATGTGTACGTGTGAACATGTGTATGTATGTTAATGTATGTAACATGAAGGTATCGGTGTATGGAGGGAGAGCACTCCACACATAAAATCCAGCATGAATGTTTAATAATTAATCTTAAAATAAAGCACATTTTATTGTGAGTCTGACTGCTCTCAACTCTGTAAACAACGTCTTTCACAAGAACTTGAGAGAGGACTCTACTTCATCAGAATTTATTAATGTAGTTTTTAAAAAGTTATTGTCTACATTTTAAGAAGTCCTGAGAGAAGTGTTGTTCTTAAAAAAAAAAAAAGTATATTTTTTAATTAGAAATTCTGCTCTTCCTGAAGAATCTAAATGCTTATGTTTTCACTTTCAAATTTATCTGTTGCTACAGCTGAGTTGGTACTGGTTTTGAGCTTTTTTTTTTCAGGGATATTTAAAGAAAGAGCTAACATTCAGTATCATGTATGACTGAAGATGTTTAGTATGCTTTAACTAATGAACATCTAGGATAGTTATTTCTCCAAAATGAGTCAGTCTTCTGTTTAAACATGACGTAAAAGTGTTGATAGGAACTAGATGGTCTTAAAGTCCTTTCCAACACTAAACATTCTATGATTCTATGATCAAGAGCATACTCAGCACTGCTTAGGATCCAGTTTGGACATTGCCCTGGCGTGATGTGTTTTACTCTTCTGAGTACTGGCAACTGATATTTTTTTTTATCTTAGCTGCACATTTAGGTGACAACTGGCTTGTCTTCAGTGAAGAGAGTCCTACAGCAACTTGACAGCTAGTAGCATGAAGACATTAGAAGAGTGAAGGAGTTGAAAGTAGGGCAACTGGGAAAGGAACATGAATTTTAATCAATTATACACAGACTTTTTACCTATTTTGAGAAGTCAGCTGATTTCAGTAACTGAGGCACATTTTAAGAAGAGCAGTCTTTGACTTTTGAATTAACAGTTGACGCATACAATGTTTCAATAGATTCTTTAACAGAACTATAGAGTGCTAAATATTCATCCTCATGGTCCTAATATTTTGGCATAGAAGAGACTGTTGTCCAACTTAATATAATGTGAGGAAGCCTCAGGGTCAGTGTTCTTCAGTTCAAGGGATGCTTATCTAATAAGTATTCACAGAAAGCAAAACTGATTTGCATTGGTGACTGACTGCTAATTAATAGATTTGTTTCAGTAAGTTTCAAATAAACTAAAGCTTATGGAAGCCAAGCTTGTTTGTCAGTAGCTCATCTGTTAAAAAATATTTTTAAAATTCCCCAAAGCATCTTGTTCTGAAATTAAATTCAAATATTTATCTGCAGTAATTCTTGGAAAGGCCATCAACTTTTGGAAAACCTTGATGTTTTGGCAAATTTGATAAACATTAAATATGTCTACAAATGATAATTTTTATGGAGAATTTCAGCAAATTTATTGGAGCAGACAGGGAGAACTCTTAACCTGAAGGTTGTAGTGAGGTGTACCTGTCTTTCAGACAGCTAGGAAAAGGTTTTTGTACTTCAGATATACAGGAATGGTTTTCAAGAATGTAAACATGTGTGATCATCCTTTCGGTAAGGATCACAACTGAAACTGGATTTTAGGATAAAGGTAACAACTTTAAACAGTGAGTTAAATATCAAAACAAATAAGTGCAGAATCTCCCTGCCATTGGGGTCAGAATTCAGATCTTCGGCACAGAATCCAGCAGACCTTCATACAAAGGCTATGTAAATATAACTCTTATGACAAGTTTATCCAGGAGATTCATCTTCAGAAACAAGAATTAAGAAAAAAACTTTTCTTATGAAAAGACTCAGTCTCATGGTGTATGAGACTACATTATTCCTAAATCTGACAGTTTAATGCTAGTCCCATTTTGACCTTTTCTTGCTTCATATTGATTTATATAGCTGAGGATTTTACATCTGCATAAGCAAATTCTTTAATTAAGTAATAATTATATGCTATTTTAAGGGTTCCCCCCCCCCCCTTTTTGTTTGAACAAAAATCTGTAACAAAGTGATGTACATAAGTTAGGTAAGTACTGAAGTTCTTGAAACTTTCGTGCTTTGGCCAGGTGAAATATTTTTTTTCCTGCAGGACCCAGCAAAGATATAGCCCTGCAAAAAGCTAAGTGCCTTCTGTGATATGTTCATTTTAATTTTAATGCAAGCTGAGGCTGTTCAGCACCTTGTAGTAGACACTCAGCAGCTCAAAGGCCTTCAATTTTCTTCTCAAATGCAGGGGAAAGAACGATGAAGTAAAATTTCAAGACAGAGTCAATGTACCCTCAAGGAAATTTTGCTTCTGACCCGAATCTAGCAATCAGTAAAATGTACTGTAGGGCATCAAGAATTTCTGACAGAACAAACTGCATCTAAAGCCCAACTATTCCTTTCCAAGCTTTAATACTGAGGCTAATGGCAACCACAAAACCAGTGAAGATCAGGAAAATAGGTTGGTGGGGTTTCTGCAGTTGGCTGCTAGGAGAGGAGCTGGAATAATCTTCCACCCCCATCAGAAAATCTTGGTCTTCTGATGGGGAAACCTTGAGCAGATTTATATGACTGTGAGCAAATGCGTACATGGTGGCCAGTCAGCTATGTTACTGGATGGCCAAATCTCCCATCAATCCAAGAAAGCTTAGCTGGTGTGCTCCCCGCAGAGGCAGATAGCAATGCTGTGGTACAACTGAATTGAGTTTGTACTTCCTGTTCCTTTCCTGGTGCTGAACCCTTTATCCTAAACACAGCAGGGAGATAAAAATCATTGCACAGTAGAGTACACCCTTGCCAGAGTAAGATGGAAATACTCTTAAGTTTTAATTTACTAGACATAATATGAAAATACCCAAACAAGTCCACTTTGTATTTGTGATTGTTATACACTTGAGTTCTGTATGTGAATAAATTGATGTGGACATATATTAAACAGCAAGATTTATATTTAGAATCATAGAATCATAGAATAGTTAGGGTTGGAAAGGACCTTAAGATCACCTAATCTCCCTGCCAAGGACAGGGACACCTCACACTAAACCATGTCACCCGAGGCCCTGTCCAACCTGGCCTTGAACACTGCCAGGGATGGAGCATTCAGATGGAGTGATTCCATCACTCCCCTTCCCTAGGCAACCCATTCCAGTGCCTCACCACGCTTACAGTAAAGAACTTCTTCCTTATATCCAATCTAAACTGCCCCTGTTAAAGTTTTAACCCATTACCCCTTGTCCTATCACTACAGTCCCAAATGAAGAGTCCCTCCCCAGCATCCTCATAGGCCCCCGTCAGATACCGGGAGGCTGCTATGAGGTCTCCACGCAGCCTCAACAGCCTCAACAGCCTCAACTTTCTCACCCTCTCTGAGAACACCAGAACTGCGCACAACACTCCAAGTGAGGTCTCACGAGAGCAGAGTAGACGGGCAGGATCACCTCCTTCGACCTGCTGGTCACACTGCTTTTGATGCAGCCCAGGATACAGTTGGCTTTCTGGGCTGTGAGCGCACACTGAAGCAGGCTCATGTTCATTTTCTCATCGACCAACACCCCCAAGTCCTTCTCCACAGGGCTGCTCTGAATCTCTTCTCTGCCCAGCCTGCAGCTGTGCCTGTGATTGCTCCAACCCAGGTGTAGGACCTTGCACTTGGCATGGTTAAACTTCATAAGGTTGGAATCAGCTGACCTCACAAGTGTGTCAAGGTCCCTCTGGATGGCATTTCTTTCCTCCAGCATATCAAATGAACCACACAGCTTGGTGTCATCGGCAAACTTGCTGAGTGCGTGCTCAATCCCACTGTCCATGTCACAGACAAAGATGTTGAACAAGACTGGTCCCTACACTGATTCCTGAGGGGCACCACTCATTCCTGGTGTCCAGCTGGACATTGAGCAATTGACCACAACACTTTGTGTGAGGCCATCCAGCCAGTAATTTATCAACTGAGTGGTCCATCTGTCAAATTGATGTCTCTCCAAAGACAGCAAATTTGCAAAAAGCAAATTTGATTTGCTTTTTGTAAATATTATTTGTTGGTAGCTTAATAGTGATCTGTGCAGTGGCTTTTCTTTCTCTTAAGACTGAAATGTGCTGTGTGACTATCTGCACTCTTGAAACACTGGTGATAAAACAGCCAAGCACAGAACCTGAATTTTGAGCTGCAGGGTATCAGTACAGATATACTGGATATTTGCTATGTGTTGTTCTAACCTGCCTATTACTGAGGGATTTTTGCTTTTGCTTGAGGGCATGTACTGTGTCTTTGTTGAATCAGGCACAAAGAGAAGAACATAGGAATGGAAATGTTTGAGAACAAAGTTGATGGGGAAAAAAATTGCTATTGAAGAGTTTCGTGTTTGCTGATATGTTTCGATTTTCTGCTGGCAACAAAACCAAATAAAATGGTTCGGTTTATTGTTATTGAATTATATCTGTCTGCATTCTAATATTGCTTCATGGATGTTGAAAGCAAGATTCCTTTTCTCATTTATGAATAGAGCAATATCACCTTCTGTCTAACCAAGTTCTAGATGCATCATTGGAGTTTTGTCGCTGTAAGTGCCTGCGCATTTTAAATCTAACCTGGTGTGTAGAGGAAAAATAACAGAATTACAAGACTTTTAAAGAAAAATGATACAAGATTTACCTATGGGAAAACCTGATGTTTCAATTAGATTTTAAATTGCCAAAATAAAAATTATGGGAAACTGATTTTTGTACTTAGATTATTTTACAGTTGCATTTATGTTCAGGAGAAGAGAAGCTACTCTTATTTCTCACA
This sequence comes from Psittacus erithacus, assembly GCA_009867235.2. Classification (NCBI taxonomy): domain Eukaryota; kingdom Metazoa; phylum Chordata; class Aves; order Psittaciformes; family Psittacidae; genus Psittacus; species Psittacus erithacus. Next base: position 45,501 of record WYDI02008450.1, on the reverse strand, counting down.
CAGAAAAGAATCAGGAATGGATTTGAATGGAAAAAAAAGTTCAACAGGAGTTGAAAATTACATAAATTTAAATGATAATTGAGCATGCTTGCTAGTATAACTAGCTTAACCAAAGTTATAATATCATAACCGCTTAAACCCAAGAAAACATTATCTTCATCTAGAGATAATTTATGAAATGCAACTTTGGTTTTAATTTCTTTGTGCTAATGTATTCTTGCCTAGGTTAAATAAAAAGCTGTTTCTCATTTCTCCAACTTACGTATCCACTTCAAACATCACTTTTATGAGCTTGGACGGTAGAAATAAGATCAGTGACCAGAGTAGATAAAATGTGGCTGAGTAGCGAAGGACAAGATTTTTTCTACTCTAACAATAGTAATTTAAGCAATTCTATTGATTTCCCTGCTCAGAAAGCTGACAGATTCTTAGTCTATACAAATGAACAGCCAAGATCTTGTCTCTGTTTATTTTAAAAAGTTATTTTAGTCTCAACAATCACAATTGAGTTTAGCAATGGTTTCTGGTAATCTATATGAGCAAGAATTGAACTTGAGCTTGCAATTCTAAGCCTCCATCTGTTATTCTGTAGAGATAGTATTGCAGACCCTATTTTTTGCATTAGTTTTCAAATTTGCATCTGTCCATTGGGAACATTTATTTTTTTCCCACACTGATTTTTAGCACAAGGAGCAGAGTGCCTAGATTTTTTTAATTACAAGTATGAAGTTGATGTGGCCATTAAAAGTAGTGGTTTTTGCTCATTAGAAAACTTCTGAACATGAATGGCAAAAAAAAAATAAATAAAAAAAATTCTCCCAAATCAAAACAAAAAAACAAATCTTGATAATTTTTTTGATTAATTAAATTAAAGATACTGTTAGAAACATCTTCACCTTACCTAAACTAAGTATTGGAATTACTTTTCGAGTTGGATCAGAAGATTTTGTGAAGTTTTTTTAATGCAAGTGTATAGGCAATTTAAAAGTGTAGGTGCTCCAGTTTAAAAGTTAAACATACATTTTAAAAATATATTGCTTCTGGATATATTTTATATCAAAACTGAATTTTCAAATTAATATTTTAAAGCAGCAGTTTAGGTATTCTGATGGTTCTCTCACTTTATTTAATGTAATGTGGAAAATAAAAAGAACATAGTTACATTATTGTACTTATTATGCAAATATTAACAGTTGTTACAATTTAAAAAGTAATCTCAAAAATGAAGCTGCAACATACATAGTACTTTAAACAAGGCAATATTTTTGTGGTTGTTAATAGAAAGATACTGCAACGTACAACAGATATATGCATGTCAGTAAATGTGGTGTTGTCAGTGCGCCAGTGGTGTAAGAGTTGTTTGAAATGAGAAGTTTGCTTTATGAACATTTAGAAATGTAATTTATACCTCCAAAGTAATAACAATAAAACAGGAATATTTCCTTTTTACTAAGCAAGACATTTATGAAGAGGAATGTGGCAAAAATCTCATAATGGATAACTGACATAAGTTTGGTTTTTTCTGCCTGTTTCTCATGTACTTAAAATCTTTTGATTCTTTTTCCATATGCAACTGGAAAGTAGTCAAAAATTGAAGACAATGCATATGTGCTAGTGTTCCACTTTTAGGGGTCTCACAAAAAACATCCAGTTTTGCATTAAGGTGTCATTCATTTCTTGCTTTTCTCAAAGATTTATTCACTCATTTTGGGTCAGATTGTGCCATTGATTTTTATCTAGAATTCCCCCCTGACTCTAACAGGAGGTTCTGCTAAAATATCAATTGTCTGGTCAGGTTCACCGTGAGATTCCTCTGAAAGGAAGAAGCTGATGCCTCATAAAAATAGGATAAGTGGAAATACTGGTAGTGTGGCAGTGGTATGAAAGCTGGAAAGTGAAAGAAGAGTTGATATCAAATGATACACAAAAATAGAAGCAGATTTAAAGGTGGTGTTTTGGCTGTTGGATCTTCTTCAGACCATAACCTGAAAAGTAATTTTACTGTTTCTTCTTTAGCCTGAGAAAGAGCATTGCCTTTAACCTTCGTCTGTGTTTCAACATGTTATTGGGGAAAAAGTGATAGGATAGATCAGAAGAAATATGCTGTTATTTTTCTTAACTAAACAGACTCGGGGGTCTATACCCCCAGAGTTACTCTAAATTCAGTATTCTGTCCAGGGACACCACTGGTAAATAACTAAAACTGCTACTGACTTAACTAAGCCCAATTATAGATCCAAACATTCCTCTGAAAATCACTATCTAAACATTTCCCTAGTGATGGCGTTTTATTCAGAGGACCTGATTCAGCCATCCTGACTTCCATGGTATGATATTACTTGTGCATGGAGTTTAATTGAGGTTAAAAGGCCAAAGTCTAATCTCATCTGTACAAGGGGTACATCTTGAGTAAAGCTATTAAGGTCAGGGGAGTTACTTTAGATTTACAGCAGTGTAAGTAAAAGCTTGTAGGGTATATTCACAGAAGATTTATTTATGCTTGTAAAGGTTACATGCCTGGCCATCTAGGTTTTCTCTTAAATATACAAATTTCAACATTCATGTCATGTTTTGTATGCCTACCTAATTTACATATTTCTTATAAGTTACTGGTTTATAAGTCATATGCAATTGTAAACTCTAAAATAATCTGCCCTTGAATTTGATGAGGTATTTGGGGGGGAAATAAAAATATTCACACTTTTTTTCCGTTCATTTTCTCACAGAGGTCTCATATAGACACATTCCTGTAGTATATATGCTAGCATGCTTTGCTAAAAATGGGTCTGCCTTTGACAGGTATGGCCTTAGGCATGCAGAAGCTGTGACATTCATGGGCATAATGTATGAAAGCCTAAAACACAGAGGATGCATCTTTCTGATTTTCTCAAAATAAAGTGTTGCAATCACACAGACTTTGTAGGAGTAGATGCAGCCTCCACAAAAATAAAAACCAACCAACCAACCAAAAACCAACCTAAAAAATTATTGTTTAGAGTCACAAGAATGGACAAAAAACCCAAAAAAACCCAAAACTTGGCACATTTGCAGCATGGTCTGTTCACGACATTGCACAAGCCTTAACTAATTCATCAATAAGATAGGTGATTTGACATGATGTCTTTTCTGCTTAGTATAGCCACAGTTTTGGGTAAAAAAAATATGTGTGTATGGTATATACCAGTGAACAAAATAGTGTCAGAGAACAAAACACAGCAAAGTCTACACAACTATGTGTATTTCCATAAAGAAAATTAGTACAGTAAAATACAGAAGTCAAGATATGGTCACAGTGGCATAGGCAAGCTCTGCTCCCTCCTGAGCCTAATTTGTTTCATTTAGGTTAACTGAATTTTTTTTTGTTCACATTTTCCGTCTACTGATGGAATAATGGAACACCTCTTTAACACTGTGATTATTGTAGTCCTGTTGCACTTTTGAAATGGCAGCTTTAAAAAGAGTATTCACTAGCCTCACTCCAGTTCTTCTGACCTACCATCAATCTCTGCTGGGCTCCCAAAGAGCTAAGTTTCATCATATGGAGCTTCTCAGCACAAGCAAATTCAGGTAACCAACTGTCCACTATCTGACACTTTTCCTGGATGGAAAAATGCTTGTAATTTTTATTACAGTGCTAAGTGATTTTATTTTTCTTGGCATTGATGAATACTAATGAAGATAATAAATGTTCAAATGTCCATGGCTGGCTGAAATAGACTTCTAAGCACGTAAGACAACATGGAGTACTGATTGAATAATGAGAAGATCCTGAAAGATATTTCAAAGATATAATAGATATCGATAAAAGGCTTATGCCAGAAGATGTAAATGGCAGTTCTGTCTTTGCTTTAGTAAGATAAACACAAGTCCTCAATGTGTAGAAAGGAAATTAATTTTTTTAACTGAGCAAAATCTTTTACAGAAATAAAAGAAAACAAGAACCCCTTACCAACTCTCTTGACAGTATGGAAGCAACCATTTTGAAAACAGGAGGCAAAATGATTTGATGGATATAACAGTCCATATTAAAAACAGAAATGAGATTTAAAATCCTGAGTAGAACCGTACTATAGATTTTGAGATACCAAAAATCTCTCATAGAGGAGAATGTCACTGGCACGGTCATTAGGCTTACAATGTGTTTACGTTGCAAACATAAGGGGATTGGCCAAAAAATGCTGTGGTAGGTAAAAATAGACATTAACTGGGATTATAGAATGATAATGTAAATACGGCTGAGATTTGGAGATGTTTTTTAAGCACAGTTTTAGGGTTCCATATTTTGGAGTGAATGGTTTTGAGCAAAGAAATTGAGGAATACAATATATTTATTGAGGATTACAATATATTTATTGAATATGGGTCTGCTGGGGACTAAAATTAGTGGTGCTTACTGAAATGCATATGGCAAGTTTAACATATTTCTGAAATGAGCACCCAAGTCTTTCTCTCTAAGGTATGGAAATATGTTTTATATATTTTGCATTGATTTTGTATTATTCACATAATAGATATTTACATAATAATTATTTACATAATAGAAATTAATTTTCATATAATCACTTTCAGTTATGATTTGAAATGATTTGCTTATTTCTGATATATAAATTTTAGCTATAGATACAACTTAATTGTTTTCGAATGAAATGTAATTTGTACTCCCTGTTACTCAGTTTTTCACAATTATGTTTCTGGCTTCATAACTATGTTCCCTTAACCTTACACATAAAAACTGTCAATTCTGCCTTTCCATAGAAAAGCAACCTACTGGCATGCAACTCCAATGCATTGCTTATTTATCTCATTTAGCTACTATTGGGGTTTTAACTGCTACTTTTGAGAACCTTGTTTGAAATACCTGTGTATGGTTGCGAGAGGGAAATAATACTTCCCATGAAGTTTCAAACAGCACATTTCAGGAAGAGATTTCATCTGCTGTTTGAATCATAGGATGCATTCAGTAACAACTGGCATTTTTTCAAAGTGTGTGTCGTATTTACAGTCTAAACAAAATAACACATTAAGCCACAGGTGTTATTTACAAAATCCCACCATAGAAAGTAATGCAATCTGCATTTAATGAATGAAATCATGGCCAAAACTGAAAGGAATGTTTTAAACCAGAGGTAACGAAATTGTATTACTTAAGTTAAGCTACATTATTGATGTGTGCAACTCACTTTCATAAGCAATAACGAGTGTAGTACTCCAGCAAAGTATGAGGTATGCTAATATGAGTAGTCACAGTTATTTTATATGAGCTATGTATATATCTGTATATGGACAGCTAACTAATGAACAAGTAAAAGAAAAAAAGCTTTTGCTTTCCATTGGTAACTTCATCATAGGCTGTTCTTCTGTGAAGTCTGATGTAAGTTGTGCATCTATGGTCCTTTTCCGTAAAATTTAATCCACTCTTTGGTGTTTCTTTTTATTTTGAGAGAGCAAGACTACTGCAAGCTTTTTGCATGTATTTTCTTTTGCATTTTTTCCTGATTGTCACATGACTCTTACGTTTATGTCTTCCAATATGTGTTTTGTTCTCTTGCCAAGTCTCAGTGAAGCTCTTCTACCTCTTTCTTCTGCACCTTTTTTGGCTTTCCCACTCTTCTCAAACACGTACTGGTGGATGATCTTTCTGAGTTTGTGAAGTATCTCCAAGTCTAGATTGCTCTTGCCATGTGGTTATATGGTTATCTGTCACACCAGCCAACAGTTCCAAATTGATTTAGTACCTTTTAATAAAGAACCTGGCAAAAATATATGGAAACCATGCCCTTCTTTATGTGAACAGGAAAACCTGTAAATTGCTGGAACTATTATTTAGAGACTTTCCCAATTGTGACAGGAATCACAAGACCAAAATTACAGTGCATTTTATGTATGCTTAACCGTGATAGAAGCAGTAGAAGGTGAGACAAATTTACAGTCTTGCATAGTATAAAACATCTCAAGATAGCCTCAACATATGCATATGCACTCTGGAACTACAGAATACAGAAATTTAAACGTGGGATAAATCATTTCAGCTCTTTTGTTATCAAAACAATATAATGAATCAGTAGCAGTGTCATAAAAGGCTTTTCTTAACACTCTGCTACCGTTCCCCAGGATCTTTAAAAATTCAGTTCCAGTAAAAAGATATATAAACGTAAGCTTTATTAATCATGTCCCCCTATGCACAAATATGCACACTAATAGGGCATTATTGCCGTCTCATACCTAGTTTTAGGATGTAATTTCTTGAATTTTTTTAATGAGACTTAAATTCTGAAACCATGTCTCAGAATAAGCTGGGTTTATTTCAAGACCAAAGAAATGTTATTTCTGTTACAGTATGTTTCCTATTCACTAAGAAGCAAACACTTCCCCCACTCCTCCCCATCTGGATTATCTGCATTATCCACTAAATAAAAAAAAGGAATGAAAAGCTGTAAGTTTTCCATTAAAACACAGGGAATGCCTTTCTCTGAAAGTGCCTGCTGAGGATCTCAGACCTCTGACCCAGTGGGCACTCAAATACATACATACATACAAATACATACAATGTGCACATCAGAAATCAAAACCATTATTTGAACCAAGTCCTTTCTTAAGCATCCCGAAGTCCTGCTTAGGCTTGGTGTCACACCAATGTTTGTTATAATTTTTTTTTTTCCTTTTTTTCCTCATCATGTAATAAAAAAAAGAGAAGTAAAATGTCTTAACATAAAAAAAAAATATTTGTTACCCCTCTATAACCTTCAGTCACTGTCCTTTCTTGACCTTGATTTTCAAATAAAAATTTAATTTTTATTTGAATGCTGGGAAGCAGTGTTTACTCAGTGTCAAAAGGGTGGACAAGAGTTTCAGAAACATTTTTCTCTGCAGAGGCCAAGCCAGCCTCAGTATAAGCCAAAGATCTTTAATGTTGCTATATAATTTTTCTCAAATACAAGATGTTCTTCTGAAGCATTTTCACTTCTATGATTAGAGATGGAAGCAGACAATAACAGGTTGTATTAGAATGCGCCATTTACCTTCTTTCAGCTGCTCTGGCTCAGTTTTGAGCCTTTAGTTGTGGTATATGCACAGGATTTAAACATTTTGTTCTTAAAAACAAAAAAACTTTTTAAGCGCATAGCTATGTATTTTGAAATAAAAACATAAGTTTTCAATAATAAAGGAATTCAGAAACTAAAACTGACAGCATGTTTCAGTAATAATTTTGCCCTGCAGAGGCCGTTATTATAAGACTATACTGGAATCAGGAACAATACCTTCACTGAAGATAACAGCAGTGAGAAAATCAGTACGTTAAAAACATTTTGCCAGGGCCTGTGTTTTAAGTGATTTTTGATAGTGGCTCCTATGCCACTATGCAGAATATAAATGTAACCTCAGTGGGAGTTAAAAATAATGCTTGCCAAACTGAATAGAGCAGATCAGGAGGGCACTGCAGTGCTGTCTGCAAACTTCTAATTAAAAGAAGGTGCTGAAAGTGGAATTCAGTGGCGAAGGAAGAGAATTACACTTCTCCTGTTAAACACAGATTGTTAGCTACAGCTTTCAGATGCACTATGCAGAGTGGTGCTACATGGTGAAGGCAGCTGCACCTGCTTCCAGGGAAGATCCCCAAAATTTTCTTTGTGGTACCTTTAGGATTACACACGTAAGCATTATTAGAGAAGGCCAGCATGGTATGAAAGGCACATACAGCACCATTGTGAAGGTTTCCAACTATAACAGCAATCAGGCCCTTGCACTGTTGGTGTGATATTTTTCATCCTGACTATTGATCATACCCCTTCCCTGCTCATACCGCTTTGACAGCAGGCATAGGACAAAATGAGTTTTACTTCACTTTTCATCAAAATAAAAACCTGGAACAGAATGGGGTGATAGTAGGTCTATGTAGTCACTTCTGCACTCTCTACGATACTGTGAGATTTTATTTATATATTTAGGAGGATGGAAGGCAGAGCACAACTGTCCTTTCACAGATCAGGACAGCGACAGTGATGAAATGCTGCTCAGCACTACTGAGTTTTACACTTTCTGCTCTTCTATTTGATGTTTTTGATTGCAAACGTGTAAATCCAGGAAAAATGTTATTCTGGCTACTGAACTTTGCACCAAAACTTCTCTGTTTCTTCATGTTTTATCACATTAATGACTATTTTGATATTAATTAGCACAGAAATATTCTTAAAATATTTTCTGTAGTATTTTGTGACAAATAGTTTTCAAAATTACACAGAAAGTGCTCAATACAAAAAGGTGTAATAATGGTCATATAAGGTTTTTGTAAGGTCTTTTTCTTCAGGGTCACTATCAATGTAAACCAAAAATTTTGTACAGAGAAAGTTAATCCAGTGGAATATTCTCAGACATTTGATTGTACTTTCATGCAAATGCCTTATATTCTGATTTGATTCTTGTGTTGCACAGTGTTATCTTGCTATCTTGTCATGTACCTATAGTATTACCCATCGCTCCTTATTTCACAAGGCTAGGAGTTTTCAAAACAGATGTGCAGAATGCTCTGCTCTAGGATATCTGCATGAATATATATTTGCAAAAGTACCAATGTTAGCATTTATGGTATTTCCAAGCTAACAAAGACTTACCTACCTACATTTTCACAGGTCACACTGATATTAATGGAGTAAGTTTTTATATAAAATAATATTTGTGTTTTTTTACTGCTGCTCTATTCCTCTGGCTTTATTCAGTTCCACAAAAATCAAAGAGTAAAGACCTAGTCGGTTATTTAATGCTTTTCTATGTCACTGTAGAATTGTTCCTTAAAGTATATTCTTCAGGGTTTTGTCTTATAAATAACAGGAGTCCACTTTTTCCACTGGAAAAAATAATTGAACTCATCATTAGGAACATTTTCCTTTTGTTCATCTTACATTTCCTTTTCTTCATTGCGTTCATATACTTCTATTTAATGATTATAGCTGGACAGTCATAATGGATCTTATTTCCAGATACGTTCCCAAACATTTGGAACCTAATTCTGCAGTCATTGCTAATTACTCATTAATCATTACTAATGCACAGTGATGAAAATTTAGTTTTCAAATACAGTTCTGCAAGATGCTGGCATGTCCTGCAAAGTGTTGCACATCTTTCAAAGTCAGCACCTCCCCATTAAATTCAAGACTTTTGCCTTTGTATTCAAATCTCTCCCTAACATTGTCTTACCTTCTTTGACTTAGCCATTTGACCTGCCTCTGCCCTCTCTTTTCTGCTAATGATATTGCCCTTGATGCCCTGGCTGTTTGGTCCACTTCTCATTTGTGTTGTCCTGCCTCCTGCTTTCCACTCGCATAGAGTATCCTCAGTGAACTGAGTTATGAAACACCCACCTTCTTCTTGGCAGGGGCTCTGGCTGAACTTTAACATTAAAATTAAAACAACATGTGTGATCTTTCAGGATGTTTGAGAGTACATTTATTTTGCAAATTATAAATAAATAGAATAAATAAATATAAATAAATGGATAGAATAAATAAATAAATATAAAGAAATAATCAGCCCTAAGGTAAACTTCTTTCACAAAATATTTTTGTCATGATTCTTGCGTCTCTCCTCTGTTTTGATCCTGTTCTCTAACTTGTGTGGGGGTTGTAGCAAAAGTAAACTTCCCTGAGAAAAGACAATGTTTGCTTTGTAAGTACGGTGCCTAACTTAGAAAAGGAAATTATGCATTCCTAGTAGAAAATCAGCAGTAGCAGTAGTAATATCTGAAATTCCAACAGGGCAAAATTCTGAAAATTTTCAATAGGCTTTGTACTTCAAAATCAAATGCAGGTTGGGCTTCAAGTAAATTAAAAAGTGGAAACTAGAGGAAAACTTCATTTCTGAGTTGAGCTCAAACTTTTTCATGTGTGAAGGAAACAGCAGGAATTCCCCTGTATCTGCAAATACTACTCAGCACAAAAAATAGGTGCAAAGAATGATTTCGAAGCCTAGTGATGACTAACCTGTTTGACATGAACTACAGAGGTATTTGCAATCAGTCTGGGCTAGGTTTTGAACAGTATCTGCAAATTAACCGTTATTTGCTCAAGTGTTATGGGTGCATTTTTATAAGCTCTGTCAAAGCAGTTTGCTAGATAAGTATATATCTATTGCTCTCTGTTGAAAGTATCCTCCGGGTTTTCAGGTTGATGTGCAAGTTGAATCTGAATGTGAGTGTGCTTTGCTGTGAAAGGTTATTTAAGGAAAGTTAGACAGAAGTATTGGTGGGGCATCCAGTGATGCTGGGATGGATGAATTACAAGAGGGGAAGCTCAGTCAAGAGCCCTTTTAATCTGATTTATCAAAAAAACCACAACTCCACCTATTTTCCATGTTCTTTCTGGTCTTGTATGGAAACAAATAGGGGAAGAACATCTGGTTTTAGCCCTAGTTCTGTTGCTATCTTTTATTACCTTCTGCAACTCCTTTGGGAACCATCTTGGGTTTTAGTTTTGTTTTTTTTTTTTTGACCTAAGTATCTCTCAATTGTACAAGACATTTATTTGTTTCACTGATATCTAAATTTTCTTCTGCTATTTGCCTCAGGCCTGTGTTGCATTATCTCTGGACAGAGACCTGTACACTCCTATGGCTCCCCCAGCCTGTAAGCAACACCTTTAAATTATCATCACTTAACAGTCTGGCAGTCCTCTGTTACTAGAAAAGAAACCAGTTTGGTTTGCAGTTATTTGTATAACAGAATTCTCCTGTGTCCTTAGGCTATGAAATAACTGTTAACAAAACATAACATTTTGTAATTTATTTGGCTAAAGCAAAAATAAAAGAAAGCTTTTTTTTTGTTTTAATATTCAATTATTTTTAAGATCTCATGCTTTGACACTTTTGCCAAATCCACCCACTCATAAATCAGCCTCCAACAAAATCATAGAATCATAGATCATAGAATTGCAGACTGGTTTGGGTTGGAAGGGGCAGTAAAGCTCATCCTCCAACCCCCCCCCTGCCATGGGCAGGGACACCTTCCACTAGACCAGGTTGCTCCAAGCCCTGTCCAACCTGGCCTTGAACACTGACAGGGATGGGGCAGCCACAGCTTCTCTGGGCAACCTGTGCCAGGGCCTCAGCACCCTCACAGGGAAGAACTTCTGCCTAAGAGCCCATCTCAATTGCTTGAAAGTGAATTTAATAAAATAGTGCACCTTAGCACCTTTGTTACTTATCTTCCTCTTTTCTTTGAGCCTTGAGAAAATATATATCAAAACTTTCCTCTATAAACTTAGTTTTAGGTGTGATGATATCCTTGTATATGGAATAAAGATCCTCTCTTGCCACAGTTCTTACCTCCTTTAGTGCCGTTCTACAAACCTTTAACTGAGAAGGTGAGATTATATTCCTCTATTTAACCTAAAAGGCTCACACTTATTTTAAAATAGATCGATGTTTCTTCTTTGAGAAATGAGAAACATAGCCACAAGGAGAGAAAATCCTGTGCATTCACACACTTTCCATTGCCAATTATTTTGCCAGATAGCAACCATATATTTTTATTTTCTTCATACACATTCTTGGTTGTTTCTTCATGTACTAGGCCCTACTACTCAACTATGTGCAGCCACCACCTTCTTCTGCGAGTGGGCTGGATGGGGCTTGTAGCAACCTGGTCTAGCAGAAGATGTCCCTGCCCATGGCAAGGGGTTGAAACTAGATGAGATTTAAGGTCCCTTCCAACACAAACCAGTTTGTAATTCTGTGATACCTGACATTCTGAACTCACACAGGAGTTTGTTTTCACCTAAGAGTTACTCTCCTCCAGACTGTTGCATCACACAGAGCATGACTGCAGAAAAGGACAGTTTTTTACTTTAACTGATTAAACATTGGTTGTTCTTTACTGTCCCCAAAGATGTTTGGGTCTAGTAAGTAGATCAGAATAGGACTGATTTGTGGAATCCTGTGGCAAATTGCAAAATTCAAGTCAATATTTACAGTGGACTTTGTGATAGGAAAATTTGTAAGAGTTAAAATGTTCTTACGAAATCAAAATATGAATGTTAAGCTTGTAATTCAATTAAGTACTAGATGAACAAGAAGAACTCAGAGTACTATGTATATCCATACTAGGTGGTGACTTACATACAATTCATAATTACGGGGGTTTTTAACCAACAAAGTGATAGGACCTGAATTTTTTTCTCAGTAAAGACATATTTCTGGCAAAGTAGTGCAACTGACTGCTCACTTTAATGTTTAGTTTAGTGCTCGCTTATGTAGAAGCATGCAGCTGCTGATGCATAAAAACAACCTCTAGTATCACTGATCTCTTATCTCAGTCACTGACACAGCCCAGTATTACTTAGTTTATGAAACATGAACCCTCTGTTTGACAACAGATAAGTACACATCCTTGTACCTTGTATTACTAAACAACACTTTTCCTAGAGTAGTGGTGACTCCTTTTAAAATTTTATCCTGGTTTCCTTGGTACAATCTGTGCCTTTGCAAGAGCTACAGAGTATATTATAAACTTTAGCCATGCAGTCCTTTATTTTAATGTTATTTGCAACTTGGCAATATTTTGCTACTGAAGTTTTGTGGTAGAGAACACACAACTGATGAGATTTTCTGTATCTTCCATCCTACACAGAAAATATATAGTACTTCTCAAGCCTGTGGTTTGATTGCATTCGGTGGGAAGCCAAAGACAGCACATCTTTTTTTTTTTTTTGTCCTTTATTTTTCTTGTGCCAAATTGCATTGAAAATCTTACTTCAAACTTCTTGTCCAGTCATCCATATTTTCAGACATGATAAGCACTCATTCTTGCTGCTGAAATAAGTGGAAGCACAGAGAACTTCTGGAAACCAGATTTTCAAGAATTAATAAACTAATGCTTGTTTTTTTTCTTACAGCAACTACCTGTGCTTTATATTATTTTGCTGTTAATATCACTATAGAAATGATTGCAAAAAAATAAGACCAGCTATATTACTAGGAGTTGAGACATTATTCAAAGGTTTTAGGATCATTTTTCTTGCATTTACAGATCAAGCAAACACACAAAGTTGCAGAAAGTGGCTTGGATGCTGGAAGGGATTACTGGCATGAGTGTTTTCAGTGCCATGTTGGAAGTTTGGAATGAAAAGGAAAGATGTTTTGACATAGCGTCTGGAAGGAAGAAAAAGAAAAGTATTTAAAATGAGAGTCAGTGTTGGTAACCCAATGCAATTGCTGGAAGGAGTTGTGTTGCTAATAAAAGATGTGCTCATGTGTCACTTCTGGGCCAGGAAGGCATCTAATCACACAGCCATTGCCCACAGCACACTGTGGTAGCAGCAGTGGAATAATTATCACATCACTAGTACCCGCGAGCATCACGTGGAAAAGGTGCTCTCAGAAGTGTGCCTTGCATCATGTCCTGGGGCCATTATGGGGGTCCACAATGTCCTGGGTGGTCCACGATCTGGAGAAGGTTCTTTTACAAAGGAATGTAGGGGCAGCACAAGGGGGAATGGCTTTAACCTGACAGAGGGGAGATTGAGATGAGCTGTTAGCAGAAATTCTTCCCTATGAGGGTGCTGAGGCCCTGGCACAGGTTGCCCAGAGAAGCTGTGGCTGCCCCATCCCTGTCAGTGTTCAAGGCCAGGTTGGACAGGGCTTGGAGCAACTTGGTCTAGTGGAAGGTGTCCCTGCCTGTGACAGGGGTTTGGAACTGGGTGAGCTTTAAAGTCCCTTCCAATCCAAACCAGCCTGTGATTCTGTGATGATTCTATGATTAATTGGCTAGTGGTGTGGGGCCAGTAATGCCTATGGACAGAGGAGCTGTGCAGACGGAGGGTAAATCAAGGGTGCACCGAGCCAGAGAATTTGAAAGGGGATCGTTTTGAGCCAGCATGGTGGAAGAGGATGTGTGGTACAAACAGATCTCCTGGGTAATGGGGCTCACCAGAAGCCCTGCTGTTGCAAGGTAGTGGAAACGTGCACAAAAGCTGGGGAGCTCAGCAAGGGCCTGAGGCCGTTGTCAGAGCAAGAATGAGCTCCAATGGAGGCTCAGTGTCTGCAGCGAAGCAGCAGCAGGGTGTTGAAATACACAAGGATGCTGAAAGGGCCTTTGCGCTGGGGATGGAGAGATGAGTCATGTAACTCTCTCCTGACCTCGCTAGTATTGGAAGGCCCCTTGCTAAGCAGCCTGGATAGGGCTGTTTTAATGTCTGCATTGAAATGGGGAAGTTGTTTCCTTTAGTATGGAAAATATGATTTTTTTGGTCTTAAAAATTCCAAGCTTGCGTTCATAGTAGTTTCAGTTCCAGCTTATTTATCACTTCTGTCATGTAGGATCTGTTACATGGCACTTCCAGACAAAACTGTTTATAAAAGACAGTGTTTTCAGGTGACCTTAATAAAATTTTAAAGTTGTTTTCATATTTATTTTAAAAACTCTGAAAGCCTGGGGGAAAATATTGATTTTTGACTGCACTGTGTTTTTAGAAGTTTAAAGTTGCAATAAGAATTTATCTTTTTAAGAAAGTTATTTTTCATAGTCTAAAGAAAAATTCTTAGAAACTTGATTCTCTTCTGTCAGTATATGGCAGGAGAATCACATATGCATTCCATAAAAATGCTTAAATGCTGCCAGTAAATGGAGTAAGTTTTTTTGTCTCCTTTACATGACAGAGAAATTCTAGTACTTTGGCACTTAACATATACTCAGCTAATGTGTATGTATATGAACACGTATACATGTACACATTACACTGTTTTTTTTATACATATGTGTATTTATGTATATAAAGCATATAAAAGGTCAGCTTTGAAATTCTGTAAGCATATTTGTCTGCTGATCTACTGAATGGTCTCAGTATCTCTCTCTCTCTTTTTTTATTTTTAGTAGGAAGAATGTTCCCAAATCAGCCCTATTGACTTGGTCAATATAGTTTAAGTCATCAGACTAAAGACTAGGAATAGCATCATGTGAATCAGGCCCTTGCTCGTGTTGAACAGGCCTTTAACTTTCAATATAAAGTATAGCTGGCTTTTTCCCATTTTGAGTGACGGATGACAAAGAAAGCAATCATTGTTTTGTTATTATTTGCCACCACAGTACTGGAAAACCAAGTAAAATGGAGAAAACAGCTTTTTTTGTTTCTTTAATGGGTTGTTACACCAGCAGAGGTAAAATGTTTTCTATTTTAATTGCTTTCAAAGATCCCTGTCCTGTAACCACTTGGTCTCCAACACCAGCATATTGCTGCGTTCCTGCACTGATTCTAGAGGGGTTCTGGATGGATTCCCTTCCCTGCCCCTTTGCTAATGTTTGCTGGTTCAGGGCCAAATGCACATGCTTAAGTTTGCGCGCATTAGTCATGCAATTGAACTCGAATGGGGAAGGTGACCTTACTAAATAGCTGCATCAGGAATGTACAATACAATATTCTTACGGCAGTTCAGCAAACACTGGCAACAAACATGTCTTGCATCACAGCTTGACGCAACCTGACAGACACAGCCAACGGGTAAGAAACTTTAATCTAATATAGAGGCAAATTAGTACGGTGAAGGATTAGCAGCTTCTACATGTGCAATGCAGATTTTGGATGTGATTCATTTCTTAAGTGTAAAAAAAACCCAAGCAAAAACCAGCAAGAGGTATGCTTTAAAAATGTTTAGGAAAGCACCTCCGAGAAATGTTTTTCACACAAATGTGCTTTTGTACTTTACATACCTACATACATTTAAAATGCAAAACAAATTTACTTAACTTCAAAGAATGATGATACCTGGAGGATATAGATAGTGGATGTCTTTTCCTACACTGCACTTACATATCTTTGAAATTTGAAAGAAGATGTTTTACCTAGCTTCATTGAATGTCTGGAGCTTATGAATGGTACAATCTTGAAGTTATAAATGATAAATATCTTTCCATCCCTCTTTTCTTTAGATAGTCTTAAACTCGTTACAAGTTCAGAATAGCAACTTTTGCTAACCACAGTCACAGAATCATAGAAGAGGGTTGGAAAGGACCATAAGATCATCTAGTTCCAACCCCCCTGCCATGGGCATAAAATAGTTCATAAACATAAATAGTTCATAAATAGTCATAAAATAGCTCAGCACCGCATGTATCAGAAGTGTATTTTTTACCCAGTCATGCAAAAAATACAATTATTATGTTAAGGTAATATTCACATGTAATGATACATGTCCTGGTAATTTTATGTAACGCACACTGGAAAAGTTGTATCCACATCACTTAGGCTAATCCAAATGCTAACCAGACTATTTCTGAAGCCTAAATTTTCCTGTGTATTTACATCTCTGTAGTATGTCTTTCTAATGCTCAAGTCTGGGCCACCATTAACAGTAATACTTTTTATACTGCATGTATATGTCATTATATATGTCACATATATATTCAGTATATGTCATTGGAGCTATTCTAATTAACTGGAGCAGTTACAAAGAAATGACCTCAGAAAGGGGAAAATTAAAAATACGTGAGGAAAAAGAATGCTGTTGGATCTACAAAGCAGGAAAGAACAATCTATACTGCATAAATATGTGATTCTGTGCTTTCCTGTGTTAAAAATGCTACAATGGACCAAAAACATCAAGTGCTTTCCTATATAAAGTTGCTACTCATGCACAAATTGTCCTCAGTACACTAGAAGTGTAGATATTAATCATTCTTAGCTCTCCTGTGTCAGATTTTCAGTTTACTTCTAAAAACTTTTTTCCAGAGGAAGATGCTATTTTTGCTTTCCAGCAGACGAGGAAATTGAAGTATGTGATTTTTCTAAATCACAGAGAAACCAAAACTTTGTCTACCAGACCTCATGGCTCCCAGTATAAAGACCTGCATCATACCCTGGTAGAACAAGGGGGAATGGTTTCAAGCTTAAGCAGGGGAGATTGAGATGAGCTGTTAGGCAGAAGTTCTTCCCTGTGAGGGTGCTGAGGCCCTGGCACAGGTTGCCCAGAGAAGCTGTGGCTGCCCCATCCCTGCCAGTGTTGAAGGTCAGGCTGAACGGGGCTTGGAGCAACCTGGTCTAGTGGAAGGTGTCCCTGCCCATGGCAAGGGGTTAGAACCGGTTAAGCTTTAAAATCCTTTCCAACCTAAACCAGTCTGGGATGCTATGATTCTATACCTGAGTATTTTGCATTGAAACACCAAAGCTTGTTTGCAGGTGCATTTCAGCAGCCTTCTTCCTTCTGTTATTTACCTGTATGTTATTTTTACGTCTTGGTGCAATTCTGCTTTACAAGCATGGGATGGACTCAGTCAAGGCTGGAAAGGAGTTTTGGTGCCATCACATGGATGTGCTACTGAAAGCTGAGTGCTCACATGTCTGAAACTGTCTCCATCCCTTTTCCCAGCTCTGCATGGGCTGGCTGCAAGACAACAGAATTTTGAGGTCTAGTGCAACAGGCAGATAAGACTTGTGTGGGTCTTTGGATACTTATCCTAGTGAGAGGGGAACTAAATATTGCACCAGTGGCTTGATCTGCCCTGACCTGGCTGCCCAAAGGCATAAGTCAGCCACCATCCCATGTGTGATGCTTTCTGGTGATGGAGCAATAAGACTATTTCAGACAAAAATCAGGCTGCAAACCATCACCTGGGCCATTGTGATTTAAGCCCAGCCGGTAACTCAGAACCATGCAGCTGCTCGATCACTCCCTCACGTCCTTCCTCCGCTCCTGGAGGAATGGAGAGTAGAATGGAAAGAATGTAACTCCCGCGGGTTGAGGTAAGAACAGTCCAGTAACTAAGGTATAACACAAACCACTGCTGCTACCACCAATAATAACAATGACAAGAGAAATAACAAGGGGAGAGAATACAACGGCTCACCACCCATCAATCAATACCCAGCCTGACCCAAGTAGTGACCTAGCCCTTCTGGGTAACTGCGCCCGGTTTATATAGTGGCCATGATGTGCTGTGGTATGGAATACCTCTTTGGCTACTTTGGGTCAGGTGTCCTGTCTCTGCTTTCTCCTGGCTTCCCCTCCCCTTGGCAGAGCATGAGACTTAGAAAGTCCTTGGTCAGACTAAACTTTCTAAGTAGCAGCTGAAAACATCGGTGTTATCAGTGCTGTTCCCAGGCTGAAAGTCAAAAACACAGCACTGCACCCGCTACTAAGAAGGAGAAAAATGACTGCTACTGCTGAACCTAGGACAGCCATAGAAACGATCAAGGAAGTCCAAGCTTAAATATGAACTCAAGACACAATGGGACAGTTTCAGTGTAGCACAGAATATCAACATTGTGCTGTCCATGCGCTCAAAAAAGTGTTTATTCTTGTCTCTTTGGTTAGATACAGGTAGTCTGGGTCTTCAGCTGGTAAAACTGTACCAAGCCCTGTACAGAAAATATCTGAGATAAACAGATGCTGCTTACTCCTGCAAAATTATCTTACTAATGGCTTGCACTCTAAGCTGATTTTATGCATAACAAATACATTTCTAAATGAGATTTCCTCCATGAACCTCCACTAACAGCAATACGTATTACATAATGCCTTAAAATGGTATACCTGCTTGGAGGCAATCTGTCACTATGGCAAAGAGTAAATTGTCTTTTATTCCCTTTCCAGAGGCATAGAGGAATATACAGAAGAAAAGAGTTTACTTGAGTTCAAGTGCAAGATATTATCTGGTACTGGGGCTAAAAATAGAGGTTTTTCCAGTGTTGATCTTGTTTATGGTGCTTCATATTGCTACTTCACTTGTCTTCTTAGTTTAATATATATGAATTTGTTAGGACAAGAATGTTAATCAGCAAAATATCAAAAATATTCTTGCATTATTATTTCTGTGTCATGCTACCAGTAAATAAATTATCCATCTTCTCTTGAGAGATGAGTTCCCATCTGCATGAGTGTATGGCACATGGAATTGAAGAGAGGAGGCGTCATTTCAAGCTGTACTTAAAGCAGAAAAATGAATTCACTTTACAGCAAATGTCTTTTTCTGCAGCACTTAATAATTCTGTGTTTCAGAGCAGCACATATGGCTAGTTACCTGTCTTCCCAAGGAGAATGACTGAGATGTCTGTTTGGAATTATTCCTGGAATTAGACCAGCATGTGGTCTTCTTTACCAATCTGAGGTAATGCTGCTGAAAGGCAAGAAATCCAAAGTGATGTATGTCCAGCTGACTGTGCACTGACAATGCCAACTGTGGCAAAAGTTTCACATGCCTGGAGCCAAAGGAGAAAAAAGCCAGGAGAATGGGTAAACCTTGGGACATCATCACTCTATGAGGCATAGTAAACATAAAGTCCTTCCAGAGGGATATTTAGTCAGTGGACCCAGAAGCTGTTCGAGGTGGTGAGCAGGTTTTATTAACAGTGATAGCCCAGACTTCTGCCACAACGAATCACCTTCTTGAAGATTAACTAACTAATTATTTACCTAACAATGCACACCTTAATGGCAAACACAAGAGTGTTGCCAATTTTGATTAATTTGTAGAGCCTTTACAACCTCAGAGACTCCAGTAGAGGAAAATCATAGAATCACAGAATGGTTAGGCAATTTAAAATGAGAATTTGGACAGTTAGTGTCATATGATTTAGTACTGCTTAGGCCCACGCCTCCTGCTGGGATAACCACTCCAATTCTGCTTTCCTTTAACATGGTGTACACCAGAAGAGGTTTCAGTTGCAACCATTTTGTATAACGCTGAGCCTGAATCATCCCTGCTGTGATGTTCATGAGTACATAGGTAAGGCAAGTATGGTTTGCCAAGCAATATGCATGAAAACTAACTTTCTTGTTGTTGAATGATCCTTTGAAAGGTTTTCTTTAAATAGTTGTAGCTAAAAAGCAGCAGAAATTGTGCTCAGGTCTGGAGTACATCTGTCTCATTCTGCTTCATTGATTTTACATAAATTATGTATGCGCTCTTCACTTTGAATAACAGTCTGGTCTCGGAAGGATATTAATTATTATGTAGTATCATTCATTAATTGTTTCTACCTTTAGAGTATTTAAAAAATTTTCTGCGTTGACAATAGTAAAAGATAATGAATGGTTGTTAAGACGTCTGTAGTACAAAGTAAAATACTCATGGCTTCTGCTAATAATATCAGCAAAAGTCAGTATGATTTTAATGATATTATACATTATGCTTCCGCTACCTTTTCTTCAGAGGAATAACCTTCCAAAGTTTCTGCCATTTATGCAACCTAGAAAACTGCATCAGGGCACTCAAATTACTGTCAGATAACACACTAAAATATCCTTAAACACATTGCAAACAGCGCACAAATCCTTCATGTTCAGAAATCCCATTTACTTCGAAGGTTTGACCTGATTTCAGCAGCAGATCTGTAAACAGGGGGCTGAAAATCGAGGTTTTAATAACAAAGAAATCCTGACTCCAAAAATACAGATGACAAAAATCAAACACATTTTAAGAAAAAGCTTGAACCAAGATGTTTTTCACAAGTTTGTCAGTTGTTTCTTTCAGTTGTCAAAACTCATGTATATACAAGTTAATATAAAGTTAATAAATGCCTTACATACTAGAACGCATTTGGGATATTTATAGGTGTCTTAACATCTCTTAAAAACAAATGCTGCCTCATTTCTTAATGACTCTCCCAATTGCATGCTTGATGCCAAGTCAAAATATGTCACAATACATATACAGTTTTCATTAAAAGGATTTATGCACATAATGGTGTATGTCTTTATATCCGTATATATGTGCACATCTTCCTCTAATTTCTGGTAGTCTGGTGGTAATTCTAGGAATAAATGAAAGGCTTTTGTTTTGAGGTGCTTTCTTGAAGTGTACATTTTGCTTTAACGTAAATGCCCTGTCAATGCCTCACTTAATTTAGACAATATTTTATTAATTTAAAATGCAACAAAATGCTTAATCTCCTCAGCATTTTCAATTGTAGCACCACTCAATGAAAGCACTAAAGAGACCTCAGACTGATTTTGATGTTGTTACTCACCTTGGTCTTTTCCTAGAGATAGGTAACTCAGGTGCTAGTCTTTTCTGGGACAGCATAAAGCAATGGAAAAGGTAGCTTATCTAGAACAAGGGAAAAAACAGTCTCCTATAAAAAATTAGCCTCTTGGAAAGTATTGAACACCTTAATTTAAGGACAGGTTACACACAGGAGTGTAAACTCCCTTGCAGTACTGTGCAGCTGTTCATCAGGAAGGCTTTGAGGAAGTTTCATCTAAAGGCTGGTGTGGCCCCACCTTAACTGTTGAGGATACAGCAAGAATCACGCTAACCAACAGCATTGAGGTTGCTTTACCCCTGCAAAAGAGTTTGGATAGAACAAATATTGTGTTCAGCTGGGCTGACTTGAATCAGTAAGGTGGCTGGAATTGAGGTGGTATCTGTTCATCTTATCAAGGATAGAGATTTCTTTTATATAATATCAATAGATATTCTTTTGCTTCTTTAAAGTGATGTAAAATACCTACAGAAGCAGCTGCTTCTAATCTTTTATTTCTCTCTGGCCTAATGAATCTTGAATATTTCTTTGCAAGTTGAACAGGAGTGAGGAGCGTGTCATCATTCAGGAGCTGCCCATTCCTGGTGATGAGGGCTAGTTCTGGCTTTATCTGCAGAGAAAAGACTTAAAGGCAGCCAATAATGACAGGCAAAAGGATTTAGGTGGAATTTAGGCTGGATCCAGGCCAGCTTGATCTGTGCAATTTATTTGTTCTGACATCAATCCTGGCTCTGCCAAATAGGTCAGAGCCTGTTGGTGAGTTTGCAATAGGCACATGTATGGAGAGCCAGATGTGTCCCAGATAAGACTACTTCTTTTGAAAAGTAAGGGTCTTGAGCAAAGCTCTGTCAACAGTATCTTCCATTCTCCTGACACCACCACCACTACAATCTGCTGCTTTTGCACTTCTTTAAAAGCAACATGGTCCTGCGATGAAATGGGTTCTTCTGTGCTGAAAGGAGTAGATTTTAGCAAGCAGGATGAAAGCAAACTGTAAAATTCTTATCAGCAGCAACCCCAAATCACTTGCTTATCTACTCTTTCACATCATAAACACTGCTCAGTTGTATTTAACTGATCAGTATAACCAGATGTAAATGATGTCACAGTTCTTCCAGGATCTACCATGTTACTTGAACAGGCAGTGTTTTTGTCATCATTTTACAGAAAAAAATTCCATGAATTGGAATATATATGGTAAAGATAAAAAAGCAAGCTTTTCTCCTTGCAAGAAAACCTTAGAAAGCTGTAAATTTGAGAGTTCTGTTGAAAGTCAATATAGCAAAACTTTCATTGGAAGAGCTTCATTCAGTTGAGCTTTTGAAAGTTTGGAAGCCATTCTGATGCTGTCACATACTGTTTTTCTCACTTATTCAATCCTTTCATAAATCAACTTTTTAAACCTTCTGTTATTTTGGTTAGGGTTTGGGGTTTTTTTCCCCCTTAGATGCTATGTATAACTCCCTTTGACACAGTGGGAGTGCTGTAAATGTTTATATGTATGTATGCAAATAAAATTAGGAGAAAACAGAATATAGTGCATTTTAAAGCATGCGGCAGCAAGAATAATACCCTGGAAGAGCTTTGTCTGAGGACTGCAAGACTGGTTCTTATTTGCAGAGATGTTGATTTCAGTATTAGCTCATTCTCTGTACTAAAATCTTTTTATCAAATAGGGATTTGTGTGTGTGTGTGTGTGTTGCTTATATACGCTTTTCAAGACATGGTGTAAAACTAAAGCAGTATGAAAGTCATTGATGGATGTTTACTAATTCCAAATCCATTTAGGGTTCCGAATATTGTGGCACCATCTCAGCCACCATCAATTTGAATTTCTGAAAAAGGAAAGAGGCCCAGTTTGAATCCTGGCTAATACCAGGCTACCACTTCTGCACCACTATAAAAAAAGAGCAGCATTTTGTGCATAAAAATACCTACTTCTGCCTTTAGAAAAATGTTAGCATCTACTTGTACGAAAATGATATAATTTGCTTTTATATGATGCTTTTTCTAATACACTGTGCAGTGCAAATTTATTTCACTGTGAATTTCAGAAATTGAGAAAATGTGTATATTGGTTATAACAGTATATGAAAATGTATGCATGATGAGCATGGATGAGCATTTGTACGCATATAAACAAAGATCGGATTGTGACAGCTGAACTAAAACAGTGCTTCCACCCACTATCACCAACAACGTAAGTTAGGATGAAAGTGGCTGTGAGGCTGAGCCTCCCAAAAATCACAGAAACAATCCCAGAGCAGGTCGGTATGTCTAAGTATAGAATTTACCTGATGAATAAACCAAAACCAATGCAAAGAGATTTATGTCCCTCTTTGCAAGCTGCTAGAAAACTTTGGAGATGACTTCCAATGCCTACAGCTGCTACCTTCCTTCTGTATTAGAGGCTGGTGAATACCCCACATCATTGTCAAGAAAAGTTTATTCATATTTTTTGAGTGATTCACTGTATTTTGCTCCACTCTTCAGTGTGTGAATATTATAAGAAAGTTTGCTGGAGGAAAGAGTCACCGTACCAAAAAATTTGAAACAAATATTACCAAACACTCAAGACAGATAGATGCAAAATTTTTCATTCATAGTCATCAGCGCTAAAAGCCTCATTCCAAAAATAGAGCTAGTCTAATCAGAGACAAGAAACAAGAAATATCTTATATTACTTACATATCTAAATAAGGCTATTGATTTAGAAATAATTATTACAGTTATTTGCCAAGTAGCTAAATAAGTGATATATCAATGAAAAGATATTTATATTAGAGAGAGATGTATATGTAATATAAAAATAATATATATATATTTACATTATATATATAAATTTGCTATCTTTTGTTTAAACTCTGCTGTACTCTACACCCTTGTACTCTGGGGTATATGAACTCTATTAACCTCTCTAGTCCCCTTCAAATCCTGCAAGGAAAGATGACACCATCTTGGGCACAACTCTTTACTATCTCTGTAACTTGCTGCTTCCTCTATAATAGCATTACCCAATTTGTTACGTATTGTGCACCTGTAATATTTCCAAAACAGGTGAAGCCCCAAGCAGATGTATCATTACGGATTATATATTTTCCTCTGTTTCTATATTCCCACACCTGACTGTGGGGAGAGTTCTAGGAAACTCTTAATATTTGCATGGAAGATGCAATTGGTTTTGGTGTCTCGTAAGTTTGTGGTGGGGATGGGGATGGGAACGCAAAGTGTATGAATGGGTTACTTTTAGGCCTGTTTTCCTCATCCCTGGTTTATATTCAAAACTGTCAGCCTGGAAGACTGTGATGACCTGTAGCCACGTTTTCTTGAAAAATCTCCATCAGCTGACTGATTTCTGTCAGCTTCATAAGTGTCTATGGAGGGCAAGCACCCTGTTGATGTTTTTCTCAGGAGCTCGATCCTCCTGAACTCTTAGATGTGCCATCCTGGAGAATGCATTTTGTGTTTCACCGCTGTGAAAGGGTACATTAGTGAAATATTTCACTATGGAGTATGGATTGACCTTTGAAATTCTACAGCACAACTGTTTCAGTGTCTAGGAATAGGATTTTCACTGGTGGAAAGCTCATGTGATGGTCTGGGATCTCAGCCCCTGAGATCAATGCCAAGGCACCTCGTGTCTTTACCATGCTTCATTTTTTTTTGTTTTTTGTAGCAAAGGCTTTCCATAAGAAGTCAGTTGGGATTAAGGTTCATGTATCCCTTACAGGATGAAGATGAGAAGTATCACAATATTTAAATTATTGTAGGCTGGGTTCTTATTGAATCATAGAATCCCAGGCTGGTTTGGGTTGGAAGGGACCTTGAAGCTTACCCAGTTCCAACCGCCTGCCATGGCCAAGGACATGTTCCTCTAGACCAGGTTGCTCCAAGCCCCATCCAACCTGGCCTCGAGCACTGCCAGGGATGAGGCAGCCACAGCTTCTCTGGGCAACCTGTGCCAGGGCCTCACCACCCTCACAGGGAAGAACTTCTGCCTAAGAGCTCATCTCAATCTCCCCTCTATCAGGTTAAAGCCATTCCCCCTTGTCCTATCCCTACAGGCCCTTGTCCAAAGCCCCTCTCTGGGCTTTTTGCGGCCTCTTTAGGCACTGGAGCTGCTCTAAGGTCTCCCTGGAGTAGAGATATGAACACACGCTACAGGTCATGGGGAGCTTCTTGTCAAACAACACCCTTTTTTGCTGGTTATTGATTCATTTGGAAGCTGACTCCTGCAAGCTCTACCCATAATACTTGAGTTCGACCTTAGTTTTTCTACATAGGAAAAGCATCTAGAGTAAGGTCTACAAGGGATTCTTAGGCACCTCAGAGTAAAGCACTGCAAAACCAGCATTTTATGGTAGGATGACAAATATCCCTAGACTTCCCAAGGAGACACTAGAACAAAGAAAGTCATGCTGAAGGTTACCTCTTGGTTCTTGGAGAGGGCTCACATGAGGTAGCTAACAAAAAGAAGCTCTTGCCTTCTGCAGAGGAGGATGGGCTGTTGGCTGCCTGTTCAGTGTGGTGTTTTCTGTGTACAGCAGCTCTGCCAACTGTGCACAGTGAGGCAGAAAGCTAGCATAATAACATGCGCACCAACACAAAGCCTTTAGGCTTAGATTTTTTAAAATGTCATTTATAATCTCTGCAAGACTACTGCACAGAGAACAAGGTTTTGGTTTGGGAGAGACAGCACATAGTGCACTGGCAAAGGCGTGTGTACAGAGCTCACTGAGGGTTTGGTAGTTGATGTGGTGCTTTGACAACTCTGAGCCTCCATGTGCATATCCCTATATTGCATCTCCCAGTTTTTATAGACAGTGCCTATTAAAAATAAATGCTGTGAGAATGGAAACAAGTGCTGCTTCCCATGTATGAAAGATGACCTGATTAATCAGTGCAAGGAATACTTGGAACAAAGTGCGAGTAACAATTAAAAAAGCACCACACAGCTCATTATTTTATTTAAAAACATGCTGGATACAGCTGTCTGAATAGAGTAATTGTGACAGCTCCCAGGAAGACACAGACAAATTCTTACAGGTAATGCTAAGAATGTTTCCTCCCTTGAGTTATAGAGCTATTTTATTTATGTTGTGTTGTATTGACGTGGTGTAATCAATCCTTCTTCTGGGAGATGCTCTGAAACAAGGTGAAGTGGTCAACATTGTGTTCTGTAAGACTAGCATGAGAACACCCTCTTTTGAGAGAGGAAATACTTTTTTGTCTTCTTTTTTCTGGCAGGGAGGTAATGACGTAAAAATTTAGTACTACTAGAATCATTCTTGGTTAGAAAAATGTTTAATGATGTTGTATTTGATTAATTCCGTCATTTCCGCAGGTTCCTAGAAATTAAGGAAGTGGTTAAACTCCCATGTCGGAATCTCACAGGAAGGGAAGACACTTGGTATCATGCAAGATAAAGTTCAGTCAAATTATTCCTTATTCCTTCCTTTTAGATGCTAAAATTCTACTTACGGCTAATAAAAGCAGATTCCTTTTTGAATTCATTCTTCTCTGAAGGTGGCCAGTTGCGTTCCTGTCACAGGAAACCAGCAGGAATTTACCTTTCCCTTTCAAGGGGACAACATTAAACCTTCCATCACCTACTTTTGGACTGAAACCAAGAAATCAATTCTGAAACTTTCCCTCTGGTTGACAGATCCATTGAAATCAGTGGATAAAGCTGGATGAATCACTGTTAAACTTCCATAATATCAAAATACACTTGGTAGAGTGTAAGAACATCCAGAAAGTAATAACTTTCGGGATCCAGCCTCTTGGTTTCAAGATGTGAGGCAAGCAGGAAAGCTTGGAATTGAAGGCTGTCTGCCCATGTTGAGCCTGACCTATCAAATCCAGTGTTTTATGATATCCCCTCATAAAGATCCGTATATACTCAGACATATAGCAGATATCTCACTTGTCATAAATAAACAGGTACTTCTTAATTGTTACCTACCACTAGTGTGTTTGCTTAAATTTTATCAAAAGAAAATCTGAATGTATTATTAAAGGAAAAGATTTTTGCAGGCAGTTTAGACATTGACTTTTCATTTTCTTAAACAATAGTAGATCTTCTGGTATTTTACAAGTGAGAACATGCGTCTGATTTAATGTTGAATAATACTGATAAATCAAATGCTAATATGGGATGGCTGGACCAATTTTAAGGAAGAGAAAAGGTTATCTCCCTGTGCAGGTTTTGCTTTGTCATTGCGCTGCACTCTATAGCAGAAGAACAAAGGCTACATGTATAATAAGGCCATGCAAATGAGGTGAAATCAGCAAAAGTATGGTGGGGGAAGGGAAGATGTAAAATATGGCCGTCAGTATAATGACCAAGGAGTAGAGAATTTAAATGTTTAATGCTGGCACATTCCAGTTCATTTTTCTGTCATCTTTCTGAGTGTATAGACTGAGACTCTTGAAAGACCAGAATGAACAGATCTGTGTTTTGGACCAAAAGGATTAATAGTGTTAATTAACAGACTCACCAGATATACCTTCCTGGGCTACAGCTATTTACTTTTATTTTTAAAAATAGGAGCAGCATGGTAATAACTATCAGGGATAATGGTGGGGAAGGAGAAACTCCACTCTGTGCTTTCAGTAGGGTTTTTTTTCTTGTGCTGATGCACTGTCTGGATGCCAGCTCCCCATCTCAGCCATGATGGAAGCTCGCAGTACAATAGGAGCACAGCAACAATATGAATTACAAATACATGTATATCTCACTGCACAGTCTGTCCTCCGCCTCCTTTAAATGAATGTAGTCTAAAAATGTCCTCCACTCTAAATTGCTTTACTACTGAGACAATGTCTTGCAAAAACTGCGATTTACAGAAGAAAACAGAACCTCAAACCCCAGAAGGAATAATGTTAATGTGAGTTGTTTTGCATCTGACTGCAAATTAACTACCTTTTTGAAAGATATTATTCTTATTTAATAATGTGAATGCCCATATTATGTGCCATAGTATTTTACTTCAGGTGAATTTATGAGGAATATCTTGTTCCTTCAAATAAAAAAGGGGGAAAAAATGTAGATGCTACACATGATAAGTACATACTGTGCTATTTTTTATTGTTGTAGCCTGGTAAAAATAACTTGTATCAGCTTTTGGAAAAGTACGAATTGTCAAGTATTTGTTCAAAAACGGATCTCAAAGAAAAGGAAGAATGGGAAAGAATACAGCAAAATAATAAGTGGAATGCATATTTAAATTATTTCTAAAATTTAGAGCCTGAGTCAGCAAATTTACTTACAAGAAACTACTTGTATGGGCAATCCATTTACATTAAGAGGTTTACTCAGGTAAGTGTAGCTGCACATGTGCAAGAACTTGCAGAATCAAACCTTTGTCTGTAAATACGCAGAAGAGAAATCACTGGTAAAATGCACTACACCCTTCTGTTTACAAGATGGAAATGTCCATTTGGCAATTGTAAAATGTGTTCATGAAAGGATTCTTAAAGAAGTGAAAATTAGCTAAGTATAAGTGACTTCCTTAGAACTAGTTTAATCCTTTCTTTACTCACTACCAAAAGAAATACCAAAATGAGTAACTCTTTAGCATTTTAAATCTTTTGTGAAAAATCTTAATGCTGTCAGTCAGAAAGTGGGTCTTAATCAACATAACTGACAACAATTTACAAACCTTCTCATTCCAAATGCATTTACATATGCGCAAGCATATATGTCTACATAATTTCGTTTTATTGCAGCCATTTTACACAAACAGAACCTTACGTAGTTAAAGTGCTAAAAAAGCCAAAGAACTCTTCATATATCTGTAAGTCCATAAAACTCTTAAAATTGCCTCTCAAAAAAAAACCCCAAACAGCGAAATTACAGAAGTGCAGACTATATCACAGAATATTTGCCAATTATGTCTTGATTCTTTCTAGAAATTCCCACAAGAATGCCAGTGATATAAGGCATAGTAACAGGGAAAAAAAAAAAAAATAGAAGACAGGGACTTGTGAATAAATTCATGGATATCAAGGAGCAGGGATGCTAAGATTATGCATTTTACCAGTACATGCCTTTGCTTGTAAACCATAAAGCCAGACGTTTTTGAGATGCAGTATTGCCAGCTCTGCAGAGCGGGGAGCATGTGTGTTCATATGTATGTATGTACATATGTGTATGTGTGAAAGGCAGGAGAGAGGGAGGAGAGAGGGAGAGATAGGGAGAGGTAGGAAGGTGAGAACAGGCAGACACAATAAAGCATAATAACATTCCTGCATGTCTAATGTCTTAAATAGGCTCCGTCTCTCTGTATCTTATTGCTATGGATATTGCAAGCAAAGTCAAAGAAGCAGTTAATATTCATTCCATCAATTGTTCATCTTTGATTCAAGTACTTTTTGACAGAAAAAAATAAAGAAGCCAGAAAAAGAGGAAAAAAGATTTGTATCTTCAAGTACAGCGAAAAATGAAATGTTTACTTTAATGATATTTTCAAGGTACAGCAACATTTGCATGCCTCATATGTTTAACAGGCTGCTTGCCAATCATAAAATAGTAGCATTAAATTATTTATATCTCACTTATGTAGCGTACCTTATTAGTAGCAAATTAATATTAATAGTTCCAATTTATCATTTAACAGCCGCGTATTTTTAAAAATTACAGTTTTAGGGCCATAAGACGAAGCCAAGCCAGCAGCTAGCGATACGCTTCCTTGACATTATCTGTCTGCGTGACGGCCGGTTTTGTGGAAGTATAGGGTATTTTTTTTGTTGATTTGACGGATGCTGTGGCTTTAACAAAGAGTGACGGAGTTGTCTTTAACAAAGATGAGGAAGGCTGAGCATGTTGCTTGCTGAAGAATAACCACCTTCCAGATCTCTTAAACCCATGCTTTACGTCGTGCAAGTCCTGAGTGGCTTTTGTTTTCAATGTCTTTTGAAGGCTTTTAGACTCTCCCCCACGCCCCCCCCGCCCCCCTGCTTTTTTCTGTCCCCCTCTCCCCACCCTCCCTCACCTGACACTTCTTGCATTTCTTCACTAGCTTCT